>JARHVA010000671.1:3055000-3192500 GCA_037957365.1 Torreya grandis | reverse complement strand
TATAAATAAAATAAAACCAAGCAAATTCAGCTCAATGTACACAATCATTATTCATATAAATTAATATTGGTCCACATCTTTTGTAGATTTTCTATCCAATTCATCTTAAAAAGTAATGTGCTTTGATCTGACTTTACATTTCAAAGGGAATTGGGCATGTTCGTTTGCTGGTGGTGCATGCCTATATATTACCATATTCTCCAAAAAATATCTTGAACCTCATAGATTGGTTTCATATCCATCTTAAACACATTAGAAAGGTTGTGTATGGGGATGGTTCACCTCACCATTATTAAAAATTGACCTTGCTTAAAACCTATTACAATCATATTCAACAATATTCTCAAAGAAATTTAGATTTATCCTATCAATTTGAAGAGTGAAAATTGATTTGTCTAGTAATCTAAAAATATTGAGAATTTGTGAATCATTTAGGTCATCATCATCATTGATAATATTTTAATTTACAAGAATATCTACAACATTTTCATGGGAAAAGTCATCAATACTATTATTGGCATCATCTTAAATAAGTCATAAATGGATACTTGTCAATAAATGTATGAAAATCCCTGAAAATCATTTATAAATTCAACAAAAAGGACAAATAAGAATCAATACACAAATACTAATTACATGGGCATCAACATTGCCTCTTGAATAAAATTATTTACCAAATTTATTTCTCAATTCATCAACTTTCAACATGTGCTTGCACACATGGCCTTAGGTTGAACAAATGCATTCACACATTACAAAAGACTGACTCATCATTCTAACATTATAATTATTTTTTCTTTGCTTTGGCTTATCACCCATGACACATCAAGGTCAATCTCATTGAACATCACATCACCATAAGAGATGCTTTGTGATTTCATCAATGACTTATTCTCTAATTTCTCAAGCTTGAAGTTCCTATAAAACCTATTCTCCTTGAACATTTGGCTCCACCAGTAATACAAAAATATAATAAAGACCAACTTCTTCACTAACAGATCCACTCTTCAATTGTCATGCCCATTTTTCTCTCTAAAAATAGACACGACACAACCAAATTGCATATAACCAGCCATAAAATGTGAGTAGATGTAAGAATTCACATCTTCATAAACATATATATGAAATACCTACCCATTTATCATCTAGACCAAATAATATGTACATGTCACTACTCTCATGGTCCAAAAGCTCAGTTAGTTTATCCAATCATTAAAGAATTCATTCCCTGGCTCACGTCTATAATTATAGTTTTATGATGTTGAGATGACCATAAAATTTGACTAAGGCTAATGTTGAGCAATTGGGAAACACATGGACACTTTATGTTTACTTAAATCTAGCTTACCAAGGGACTGCATGCACACCACTTATCATAATTATGGGACCCCTAGTTTAATATTAATCACAAATTCCTCTTAGCTTCTACATCCCAAGATGCCACAAATTAGTATCTCCTTAGACCCTTATGCCTCATAAGTACTAGGGAATTATCCCAAAGGCTTAATCCTCATGAGGTTTCAAGCTTTGAGAAGCTATCATGTGGTAGCTTCTTGGGCCCTTAGGACCTTAGAGACACTAGAAGATTAGATCAAAGTTTTATTCCTCTCAAAGTTATGAGCTCTAAGAAGCTACCACATGGCATCTTCTTAGGCCAATGGGACCTTAGAGGAATTAGGATATAATCCTAATGGATCAATCCTCTTAAGGTTTCAAGTTTTGGAAAACTACCACATGCTAACCTATTGAGCCCTTGGAGGCATTTAGACCAGTAACCATCCTAGCAAAGCTCTGAGTTATCAGGATGATGACACATGGCATCATTTGGATAACTTTAAAAAGGGTCACAAAATTTACTAAGGTAAAAACTAAAATAAAATTTTAAAAAGAACTGATTAAGGCCAAAATTCAAGTGAATGATTCAATTTGTAAGATCATACGACTAAGGTAATAAGCCATCAGAAAAATCAGAAATGTGGTTAAGGAAAAATTTGATAAAAATAAAATGGTTAGGGAAAGGTTGAGATAATAAGGAAACTAAAATAGTGGAATCCAAAACTCAACATAGGAATGAATCAAATTAAAACCTAGAGATGACTCAATATGCTAAAACCCAACTAAGGTAATCTAATAGAACCACGATGACTGCTACCCACTAATTGATCCAAACAAAGTCTTATTTCACATAAGGAAATTATATTATGCTAAGAATGAGTTCATCAACCATCTCATATATTACAATAATAAGATGTCAAGCCTTATTTATTATATCAACCCCATACCAAAATTACTAATTGGTTTGGTCAAGTAAGGAGTCAATCCTGGAGACTCTAATTTACACAATGTCTCTAAGGTTAAATGATATGTTCAACCCAAATACCATATCAAAGGATCAACCAAATATTATGATTTTTAATGGCTCTTCGACCCATCCAACTCCATTCAAGAGGAAAATCAAACATCATTGATTTGATATGAAGCATAAACAACTCATATAAGAAAAATTATCATAACTTCCTATTTCATTTTGTTAAATCAATTCTAGTAAATGTGACCTCAGTCCAACCTAAAGGTTTCATGTCTTGTTATAATATATCAATAGATCCAAGATCTACTAAAGATATTATTTTAATATGAAATGGTATTGATAAAAGGGAAGGCTTAAAGTAGTTTACCTATTCATCTATTAAGTATCAAGGAACTCTTATACAAGACATAATCTCAACTAGAATAACATCAATATTTAATTTGTTCCTACAAGCTATAATGTTATTCTTGATAATAATCTCATAGATATTTATTTGAGTTCCACTCAGATTTAGATAAAATTGATCCATTAGGTCACATCACCTTAGATTATAAAGGGAGACACAATGCTTAATTGATAATCTTCTCATAATAAATATTTAAGTAAGAAAATAAAACCAACAATATTTATTAAATAGCCAAACAATCTAAGGAATATTTCCTTACATAAAGAATCCTTCCCAAGGATGTACATACATAATGTATACCATTTAGTTACTCTCAATTTATCAAAGAGTTTCAATAGAAGATAATAAAAATATTTACCCATAGCTAGGTTGTTATACAAAAGACTATTTTTCATAAGAGTAATACAAGCAAGTTGGATGTTATTTAACATTTAATAATACAAGAGATTCCATCCATATTATACATAATCATGAGACACAATACAAGGATGGATTTAATAATATAAGAACAATCAATCTTCATCAATGGTCTTCATTCACTCAAAACCATTGCAATCCATTTGAAGGAAGGCTCACCACTCAACCTTTTGTCATCATCAAGCTACAACTCTAGACACCATGAGCTCAAGACTCCTAGCTTTGAGCATGTTTACATCACTTGGAAAAGTCAAGGGTGGATATTTAAACAAGGGTACTTTAACTCAAGGGAATCATCATGCATTCACCTATGTTCATATTCCTAATTCTTACCCAAGGATACATCTAGTCCCAGATATCATTCAAAGAACATTTAAATGAAGCTAAGCATTTATAATTAAATAAAATGAATAGACAAGATTTCAAAACATAAACAAGGCCCATTGTTTGATTGGATAGAAAGAGCATAACTCACTCAAATTCTTTCATCTAATAGTAATAAGAGGGTTAAGAAATACACCACTGTACTTTAACATGGGAGGGATTAACAATCTACCACCATGATGTTCATGGGAGGGTCAAGCATTCTATCACCATGCCCAACATAGGAGGCTTGACATTATGCCACCATGAAAATGTTGCTCACAAATAACCACACATTATGTCACAATAACATTACACACTCAAACAAGAAGCTAAAACATTCAAGTCAAGCAAAGAGGAACACAACCTCTCATATGCCTTTAATTGGGTAAATAAATACATGGCGGTTAATGCATAACCATGGGAAGGTAATAAGAAAGGTAGAATAAGCCAAGTGGTCTTATTCTCCTTAAATCCAAAGAATCAAATAGAGGATAAAATTATTTTAATTTAATTGAATAAACTATTAAACAAGCTAATAGAAATCCCACCTTAGTGCTTCAAGACTTTATGAGTGTTATCCTTCAATTGTCTAAGACTCAGCTCTCTTAACCAGTGCTTCCTACTTGATACTCCTCTCATTTTTATCTCCTCTACTTAGTCTATCTTCTTATTTTAAAATGGCCAAAATTCCCACATAAAGTGTTCAAATTCTACATATATACGTCCTAAACTTATCCAACCACTATCTACTCACTAGTCAATGCCTTATAATGGAATGTTATTTTCCATGTTCAATTAAGGTGCATGGTAGATATACAAGTTCCTATGGTTGCTTCCTAAACTCCCTCACCTCTTCCCACTTGATTATAGATAAGAAATTAATCATATATTTTTTATTCAACCACTATACAATATATACATTAGTCTACTTGGGATACAAGATCTTAAGGCAAGGTGGCAACAAGTTTCACCAACCAAAATTCAAGGCTAGCTATATAAATAATGTGTTAAGCTAGAAATATGTGATGATGATATCTTAAACAACTGACTAATTAAGACATTCCTAAGAAAGGTTTAAGGTGAGGTTATTTAGTGATATAACCATGCTTGGCATAATTCATTTCCTTTATTGTCCCTTGCTTACTCCTACACACTCGATGCACACATCAAATTCCTCTAACCTAATAGCTGAAGCTACTAAATATTATCAATCAAGGCACTCAATCAATTATTTATAGCCAATATCTAAGGAATACATGGATTTACATAGATAGATTCATATAACCTTTTATACATGCAATTGCTAATATATAAGTTTATGAGTAATGATCCAACATCATTTAAGTCAATATATCTCATAGACATAATCATACTCATGATTGCAACATCACATAAAATAAATGTAAGCATTATAATTTATTAAGTAAGTAATCAAAACATGATTGATAATAGGTCTTTATCATGGTTCCCAATGCATGGAAAGCCTTCATAAAATCCATGCATGCCTCAGTTCATCATGAATAAAAACATAAATTCATAATCAAAATTAGATTAACCATAATATCATAGTTATCAATGTCAAAGATGAACACTATGCAAAATGGGGCCTTACATCCCCCTCCCCTTATGAAGACTTCCTCTTGGAAGTCAATGAAAGAGGTGAGGGTATTGAACACTCAAAGGTGAAACATATTTCCAAGTAGTTACCATTTCATCATATTTGTCCCATTAGACCTTGCCCTGATCAAAGTTTCTACCTTAAAGGGACAATGTCCTATACATTATAATCCTGATGGGATTAAATAGTAAAGCTCCATCAATCTCAACCTACAAGGCCATCCAATCTAATACAAGCAATGTTAGCTAAATATTAGCATAAAATAAAAACATGAAATGAATCATGAATATGATATAGGTTGGGTGGTAAGGCTAGTCAATAAACTATTGGTCCAATGGTCTCTAAGATTTCAAATGGTCCTACAAAATGAGGAGACAACTTCAAACCTTTTCCATAAGGAATAAGGATCTTGTTGATTCTCATCCTCAAGAATAATTTATCACCAACATTGAATTGTGATCAATAATATTTACACCAACATACTTATTTTGTTGATCCCTTATAGTATTAAGATGTTGTGTGATCTTAACCACTTCTCATTCCAAGTATTCTAACATGGAAAAGCTAATTATGACTCTATCCTTGAGTCTATCCCAACTTAGTTGGGTTATATAGGCTTGGCCATACAAATCATAGAAAGTGCCATATTTATTGAACTATGATAGATATTTTTGTAATAAGATACAAATAGTTCTCCTAATGGGATTGTTGGTTGATAACATACATGCAAAACATGTCTTCGAGAACTTGATTTACATCCTTAGTCTGTCCATAAATCTCTAGATGGTAATAAGTACTAAAATTGAGTTGGGTGTTTAATGACTTATACAAATAATTCCACGAGTGTGAAATATACACTAGATCTCTATCTATAATAATCTTATAGGGAATCCCATGCAATCTAACAATTTCATCCAAGAAGACCCTTGCCACTGAATTGGTATTGTAGATAGTATCCATGGGAGTAAAGTGGGTTAATTTGGTCAAATTATCCATAGTTACCATAATCACATCATGATGATATGATGAAGTAGGCAAACCTACAAATAAATTCATGGAGATAGTATCCCATTCCCATTCCATAATATCATGGGGATATAACAATCCTACCAGATGATGATGTTTAACCTTAACCCTCTAGCATTCTAGGTAGAAAGCTAAAAAATCATAAGTATCATGACTAAAACCAACCTAATGATACATTTACCTTAACTCACCATGCATATTATTAACTCTAGGGTGTGCTTGGTAAGGAGATCTACGAGATTTAGACAAAATTAGCTCATGTAAGCCACTCATTGATGGAACATATATGCACCTGTATGGCACATCAGGCCATCTTGCTCAAGATAATAACCTTAACATTTACCTTTTAGATTCAAACTAGAATCCAATAACTATTGTACTTCCTTATAGAGGTTATCCTTTGAAAGTTACTCCAAAATCTAACTTCATAAGCTAGTACACAAACCCATTGCTTCCACCTTGTGGTACCTCCTACTCAGTGCATAAACCACCACATTGTCATTTAATTTGATATATATAATTTCAAAATCATACTCACACATTAGTTCATCTAACACCTTTGTTATGCATTAAGATTAGGCTGATTGAATATATGCTACAAACTTAAGTAGTCTATCTTTAGAAAAAAGTGATGACCAATCAAGAAGTGTTTCCACCTTAGGCAAGAATGTATAATAGTTGAAAATTATAGATCATGCATGGGATATATAAACTTTTAATCCTTGAGTTTATAATACTCATATGCTATTATTCTACCATTCTCCATGAGTATAGCTCCAAACCTTGATTTGGATGCATCAGTGCAAACGAAGAATTATCTTGTAGGATTAGGTACCACTAAAATAAAAACACTAGTGAGTCATTCCTTCAATAAATAAAAGGATTAATCACACTCAACTATCCAAAAAAAATTATTTCCCTTCCTTTGAAGTGAAGTTATTGGATTTTAAATTGCGAGAAAAGTTCTCTATAAAGTGTCTATAATATCATGTCAAACCCATGAAGCTGTGAACCACTAAAACATTTATGGGTGATATAAAATCCATAATGGGATGAATATTATATGTAATTATGGAAATTAATTTCCCTAATATGATGTTCATGAGGCATTTCACCTTATACTATGAAAAATCACACTTCCTTATGTTTCCAACTAATTAGTTTTCTCTCAAAACTTATAGAACTTGTCTCAAATGGTCCTCATTTCATGGATAAATCAAGATATCATAAAGAAATATTAAACACAAAATGGTATAACTCTATAAAACTCCATTTATAATACTCATGAACATTTTTGGGGCATCAATCAACCCAAATGGTACAACTATAAATTTGTAATGCCCATACTACATCTAAAATATAGTCTTATGAATATCAGGGTCTCAATATGCAATTGATGGTAACAAGATTTAAAGTATATCTTAGATAACACCTTGTCTCCCTACATTAGATCAAATATATCATCAATTATAGGTAAGGGATAATGATTCATGATCATTACCTTATTCAATTAGTGGTAGTCCATGAATAATCAAAGGGATCCATTGTTATTCTTTATGAAGATGATTGGTGTTCCCCATGGGGGCACACTAATATGAATCAAGAATTTCTCTAAAAGTTTATCAATCTACACCTTGAGTTTACACAATTTAGGTGTGGTCATTTGATATGGGCTTAACACCTGGTATTAAGATAATCTAAAAATCAATCTCTATCAATGGGGGCATACCTAGAAAACCCTCTAGAAATAAATTAGTAAATTCTCAAAGAAGGAGATGTCCATAAAGAGAAGTTTTATCTAAATCATCTGACCTATCAATTATAGTGATGGAAAATAATTAACAACACTTCTTCATGCTCTTTTTGAGCTACATCATAGAAATCATATGAAGGGAAATAGGTCTTTTGACTCCTTATATCACCATAGAAGTCCCAAGGTCATCTACACACTTGATAACCTTGACATGGAAATCCAACCTGGCTTTATGATCCATAATCCAATCTATTCCCAAGATAACCCCATAGGTGTCTAAGGGTATAATGCAAAAGTATACTATGGTGGAAAAAACACCAGGGTCTAAAACATGATTAATCACCAATGAGCTAATAGACATCTTGGCTCTTATGTCCAACTCTACCACCTAACTTTTTAATTGCCTAATAGCCACCAACCCATAATGGTCTACAATATAAGGAGGAATAAAGTATTCTAAAGCTCTAGAGTCAAATAAAATCAATATATGAACTCCATTAATTATACTTGTAGTCTTAATGATCATTGTCTAATTCTTAACTTTGTGGTTATCCACTGCTGCATAAATTCAATCTCCATGACCCACATCACCCACTATCTACTCTAACATTGAGGAATTTTGCCTATTGGCACCTGATGATCCAAAACTATAATCATGTGCATAGTGACTAGGGGATATGCATGTTAAACACACACCTCTTCACTAGTCTTACCCTAAGGAAGCTCGAGTTAATCTCTGATCAACTGGTGGTGTTGATCCTGATGTTCTCATCTATACTAATTATTGAGTCTATATAGGTCTAATTTGTTAATGATCATGAGGTCTAACATCACTCACCTCTACCAACATTTTTCAAACCAGTCTTTATTTTGATCAAGGCTAAAATAGTAAATCTTTTGCTACTACTGAGGGGGTCTAGAGTTGGATTTAGTTTCTATCCAACCTCACCTATGTGTATGCTACACACCTTGTGACCTTGAGTCATGTTGCTATTACATCTTGCCTCAAATTTTTTCTTGGGGATCCTAAATATTTCCTTAAGACTCCTAAGCTAAGTAGGCCTTTTTAATTTCTACTACCAAGGTTATGGGAACTAAAATGTGTACTATGCTAGCTAACTCTAAATTTAGGCCCCTAATTAACCTATTCACTTAGATAGTTTCATATGTATAAACCTCACACATATCTTATCAAATCCTTAAAATGACACTCATACTATGCCACTGTATCACTCCCCTACCAAAGGTCATGAAATTCATCTACCTTTTTCTGAACATGCCAAGGGGACAAGTATCAAGATTTATAATAATCCTCAAATAATTCACAAGTTAGAGAAGCTAGTGTCAAGTGGAGCTTCTAATCCTCTTTTTACCACCATATATTAGTTGAACCTCTAAGAAGGTGGGTTCCTAAATTATAATTCCTATTGGTATAATAGTCATACAATGTGAAGCATCCACACATACTATCTAACCACACCTGTAGTAAAAATCCCTCCTAAATACCATTAAAATTAGGAGGATTTAGTCTAATAAAGTCCTTAACTAAGTCTCCAAGTGTAGGACTAGGAGGATTGTCTATGTCTTGCCTTTCCTATTGCTCACTTCAGTGATGCAAATCACCCTAGCCACCCTCTAAATGGTGATGAGAAGGACTTTGAGACCTTTCTCTCAATTGATCTTTTTTCACCTTATGAATGTTTGTGGAAAGTGCCTCTTATCCTCATGTTGTACTAGTGGCTATCTCTACTACAATACATCAAACATTTACTTCATGGCTAAAAGGAGCTAGGGTCCCATATCATTCAACCTAATTGATTGGGAGGTTCATTATCACTAATGCTATCATTATTATAATGTGTTTGATGTTATCTGATCATTCTATACATCAAAATGATAGATGACAGAGTCCATATGGAAATTAAAAATCCATAAGGCAAAACTAATTTCCTAGAATTCTTGGTGTTGTAACCTATGCTCTAATACCAAAATGCCATGCCCATTTTTTCTCTCTAAAAAAATATGACACAACCAACTTGTGTACAACTAACCATAAAATGTGAGTAGATGCAAGAATTCACATCATCATATGTGCATATATAAAATCCCTACCCATTTGTCATCTAGACCAAATAAAATGCATAAGTCACTAATCTCATGGTTCAAATGCTTAATTAGCTCAGCCAATTGCTAAAGGATTCATTAGATGGTTCACATCCATAGTTACAATGTTATGATGTTTAGCCAACCATCAAATCTAACCAAGCCTAATAATGATGTAGTCATCCACCATGTGGACATTATGGGTTTACTTAAGTTGAAATTATAGGGGGATTGTGGGCATGCCACTTGTTATAGTTATGAGACACTAGGTATAACATTAATCACTAAGCCCTCCTAGCTTCCATACCCTAGGACACCACTACTTGACAACTCTTCTAACTCTCAAGCCTAAAAAACACTAGGGCATTAACCTAAAGGCTTAATCCTCTTGAGGTTATGAGCTCCAAAAAGCTACCATGTGGTTGCCTCTTAGGCCCTTGGAACCTTGGAGAAACTAGATGATCAACCTAAAGGCTTATTCTTCCTAATGTTTTGAGCTCTGAGAAGCTTCCATGTGTTATCCTCTCAAGCCAATGAGACCTCAGAGGCATTATGTGATTAGCCTAATGATTCAATCATATTAAACCCAATTAGTACTAAATCATAAACGACACTATTATATTTTAATTTAACCTTAATATTAAGATTAATTATAACCATTAGTTTAAAACACAACTCATTTAATACTCAATCATTAAACACATCAATAAGTTGAGAAACTAATCATATATATAATAAGGTATACTAAGTATTCCATATATGGATATGATCCATGAATTAGTCTTAAGTTCATTTACAACCTCTTCTAATTACAAAATCAAAATGTTTATACAAATACATAGCCACTTCTATGTTTAATATGCAACCAAAATAAATTACAATAATATATGATGTCCAATATACATATAAAAATATAGAATGAACTACATAAAATAGCTCCATGATTTATCACATAGCTTGAGTATAATTCCATCTAGTTTAATCAATTGATAGAGAGAGATAGCATTATCTGAGTGATTTACCTCCAACCATTGACCAAAAGTCTCTTGCACACCTCCCTTCTAGGAGTGGCCCTACGCTTCATGGAGGGGTACATAAGAATAGTGTAGATATTAAGAAATAACTTGAACCCATGTGTGCACTAACACTATTACATACATCAATAAAATATAACATGAAATCCATTTCTCTATCTAAATGATATCAAAAAATCATGTAAATTATAAGTATAATAAAATGAAAATGTCTCAATTATAGCATTACTTTGGCCAAATTTTTCATTATAGAATTCATATTTAATAATTTGAGTCAATTTGAATCACATAATAATCTTTGTTAATGAATCATGCAAATAATGATACCAGGGGTATGTATATGAGTTACCCACTAGCATAATCATATACATACATCTTGTTATAAAACATAGCTAGAAATCAAATATTCAAAAGTAGAGTAATAAAATACAATGAAACAATGAAAGATTTAAACATTCTTTAAGAAGAATCTAATTAACTCCATAACATATATGTATGTCAAGCTAGAATAAGAATCAAGTCATTCTATTATTTTTATCTCAACATATCATTCTCTTGTAATACCATAAGTACAATTGATGCTTAACAATAGTCAACATTAAATCCATACAATCTTCAAAAGGACTTTCGTAAGAAAAACCATATTATAACTTGTCGTAGTAAAAGATGCATCTATTTAAGAGATCCATACTTCATAACAAAATCAAGTCATTTTATGCCTAAACCTCAACATAACATTTTATAATAAAATCAATAGTATAATTGATACTAAATTATAACCATTATTATATCCCACATGGTTTATTTAAAAAGACCTAAGAACAAACTATATTATGACCATGAAATAATATTGATGTAACCAATCCTTAAATCAAGACCATATAACAAATTGTACTAATGTCAAAAGGCACAACTAATAAAAACCTATAGTTATTTAAAAATCCATACTATTCATTTAATAGATTTTTTTCCATGTGATAATGTATAATAAGTCCATACACTAGCTCAATCTATTTTGTTCAAATATATTTCATATTTACCTTATCACCTAACAAAACCATTTCAGATTTACAATATTCAATGAAAATCATATACTCATCCCATTGAAAATTATGAACACATAATGCTATCTAATATAAGATTCATTTTGAGATTGTATAGTTTCACATATACTAACTCAGGGTTACTACGAAGGAAACTATACCATATAAACACATATTTTCAACAAGTTCTTTAAACTAGGGAAACATGATGAGTTCAAAGGTTCCATAGTATATTTTATTATATATATTACTACTCATAAAAATTCATAGTTGTTAAACTATATATATTTAGTACAAATTTACTTTGGGAAGGAAAATATTACATCAAATCCAATTATTCCAACTATAACATCTATACCTTCATAGGTTTACAAATATATAGCTTCATACTAATAATTTTTCATTTCCAGATCTAACTTTCCTATACTAAAATTAATTTAATTTCCATATAAGTGTAACCATTAGGTAAATGGATGTGAACCAACCTACAACTACTCTTTAAAGAAATTACTTATAAGTACAGACTTAGCATTAGGGTAAACCTTCCCATTTTGCCATGTTTTTCATAAAGGAATCATCTTGGCCAATCTAGGTTGGATTTTTATAAAAATATAATCTCAAATATATCAATAATCATTTACATTCAAGAGGTTTCTAAAACATAATGTGTATACACATAATATTTTCAAAATTATATCGATTATTAATGCTTTCTATTGTACTTGAATTCATCGAGTCTCAATCTATCTAAGTGCATGCCTTAAAGGGTACACCAAGAAAGGGGTGGGTAGACCATTGGTACTTCACATGATTTTTATCCTTATACTACCACTTGTTATCAATTCAACCATCTCCTAAAAATATTTCCATAAGCTTGGCCTCCTATTTTCCACCCTTTTCTAGTCATTTTTCACCTTCATTAGCACTTCCCTAGCTTAAAATCTTTTTTGATGGTTTATGATACACTGTCAACCCCATCGATCCTATACTCTAATTGATAAAAATCATTTAAGGTCTAGGCCGACCCCTAACTGACATAAAATAGGACCTAATTTGTTTTTGTCAATAATGATACAGAGTCGATTGGGCCAACCCTATTAGCTAAACTTTTAGAAAGGACTAGGGTTAGATCCAACTATATAAACACATCCATTTCATTATTTCTAAGAGAAGAGAATAAGAAGAGATATATATTACACATCTACTTATCCACCATTATATTTGAGGAGCATAGCTTAGGGTTTCATACTTTCTTTGGAGAAGTATTTTGGATGCATTGATAGGTTATGTATCCTAGATCTGATTTGTCCTTGTCATCCTTACATACCATAATAAACTCTTACTATCACCTTGGTCAAGGGAGAGATTGAGGCTTGATGGGTTCATATCTAAAGGAAAGTATTTATAAATTTATTCCTCTTTTGTAAGAGTAGATAGATATGTATTGGCACTTCTCTCCCATGCATTAGGATTTTATATACATTGACATGATATGCATGTTTAATTTTAATGTTTATTACCCCCACTTTGTGACACAAATTTTGGTGAACACTAGATTAAACTTTACTTTACTTGTTATTAGTTTAGTGAATATGAAAACATAGGAACTAATTAGGGTTATTGTATAATTCTGTTTAAATAGAGGATTTGAAACCCTCCCTAGTGATATTATTATGGTAAGAGATCCTTTGGCTAGGTCTAGCAGATCCATCTTGATCATGAAACTGAATATCTAATGTATCAATAATTGAAAGTGTAAGTAGGATTTTTATCTTCTCTGAGCTAGGATTGATTTATACATTAGTTACATTTCCCTTTGAATAAATAATGTTTCATATTCACTAACATATAAAAAATATAGTTATATGGAATCTACCTCAATAATCATTACCTTCATTTCCAATTCCTTTAATAATATTTCAAAACTAGCTAAAGATAATGTAGCTAAAAGTAATAGACTCAGGTGTACATATATAATAATAATTTTAAGTGGGTAACCCTCAATCTGGTCTTGAATCTTTAACTATCCCAATACAAGAGGATTTATAATCTCCTCTACATACATGAGGGTAATCATACATATATCCACTTTTATGAAAACTAAATTGATATTAAACTACAACAAATATTATTAATATGTTTAGGTTACCAAGTCAAATTCAGCCACAACTTTTAAGTAAAACATAGTCCAGGTCATCTCATGATACTGGCTTAATACCTTTAGACTTATAGGATTGGGAATGGGATTTGAAACCCCCATCCTTTATCCTAAAATTTTGACAAGATAGATTTTATATAAGAGTTCATTTAAATATATATTTTTTATACATATAAAAAAAATCTCAAATTCTAAAACCCCATAAAAATTATATAAAACAAGCCAAGACCATGATTGACCTAGTTATTAGAATAAGTCTATAACCATCCTCCCTTTTGAAATGATTTATCTTATTATTTCCATTTTCTTCCTCCTTGTTCAATGATAATAATATCTACCACCCTCTTGATCCTACCCATCTTACTTATTATCTTACCTAATCTATGCATGCTCAACATGGCCTCTAACAGACTCCTCTTATATCAGCCCCTAAACCTCATGCCAAAATCCTCTATAAATGTATAACTCCACTCCTTCAATTCCAGTTGTACTTCCTTCCTCTTATGCATGTGATCCTGATATCCATGTTATCCATGCTCAAGACAAAGTCACCCTAACACGATGATAACCCAAAGACCTAATTTGAAGCTCATTTTCTTATTTTTACAAAAGTATCCAATGATTAAAATAACTTGAAGCTTCCAATGAATAATAACTTTATTCAAACCCAAATTCCTATTTGAATACAAGGTTTTTGAATTAAAAACTAAAAAATTACCTTGGGGGGTTATTTTCCCCTAGTTCTTTTTAATGCATTTAATTCCAAACATGCTTCTACATATTCTTTACTTCTATGAGACTGCACTTTACCACTTAATTTGTACATCATTTGAAATCAAACTTAAAACATGTAACTACTCTACACCCAAGTAAGTCATAAGTTTAGACATGTATACAAATTTGGATAATAAGATAATATAGATGCCATACCCTGGTACATGTTATGTTTCTAAGTTCAATGTAGCTAAGCAACTGACTTGATATATTCATAATCATAATTTTGATAACTTGGCATCATATATTAAACCAAATGATGGTTTTAATTTAATTCAACAAATCCCCAAGACAACACACATAACAATATCACACAGATGAATGTAGTCATACATCACCAAAGATAACTATGAAAATAAATAACAACCATTACAAAATTCATACAACTTGCTTAATAAACCACACAATTAGCAACAAGAAGTAAATAATCATTCAAGATACATAAGTGGTGTGTGTGTGGGTTCCTTATTTCCTTCACTTTACCCCTAATGTAACTATCTTCTTTCCCCTATTTAATGATACTCTTCTTTCACACTGTCAATGAGGGAAGAAATATCTTGCATCCAACTCATCAAACAAACTGGTAGTTAGCCCATATCATGATAATATTCAACATTTAACCATAATAACTATTAAATGTAACAAATTAGTAACAATCATGATCATAAGCATAATGTAACAACTCATCAATATATATATATATGTATTTTTAAAGCATTATCAAAGGATTGTGTTTTGATTATAAGTAGATATGTAGTTTATTTTGAGCTATATATATAAACCAACAACATAAACTAATCTAGCTCAAAATAAACAACAGATCTACTTATAATCAAAACACAATCCTCTAATAATGCTTTAAAAATACATAGGGAAAACTAGATGTAACAAATCCTCCCAAGGTTTTAGGTTCCCAAAATATTCCATGTCACAGCCTCTCAGGCTCCTAGAGGTATTGGAACCTTAACCATCTTGATAAAGATCTGAGTCACTGGGATGATGCCATGTGGCATCACACAAGCAACATTAAAAAGGGTCACAAAATTGACTAAGGCAAAAATTGAAATAAAATATGAAAGCGACAACCGACTAAGGCTAAAATTCAAGTAAATGATTCAGTAAGTAAGATCATATGACTAAGGAAATAAGCTATTAGAAAACTTAGAAATGCAAATAAGGTAAAATATGATAAAAAGAAAATGGCCAAAGAAAGGACAAGATAATAAGGAAACCATAATGGTTGAATCCGCAACTTGACATGGGCATGAATCAAAGTAAAACTTAGAGATAAATCAATGAGATGGAACTCAACTAAGATAATCTAATACACCTATAATGACTACTATTGACCAACTGATTAAGGTAGAGTCTTATTTCACAAAATGAAATTATGCTAAGTTAAGAATGAGGCCAATAATCATCTCACATATTATAATATGAATACATCAATCCTTATTCATTATGTCAAACCCAAACCAATACTCCCAATTAGTTTTGTTGAGTAAGGACTCATTCCTTGAGACTCTACTTTACACAATGTCTCTAAGATTAAATGATATATTCAACACATATACCATCTTGAAGGCTCAAGAAAATATTATGACTAGGAATGGCTATCAGGATCATCCAATTCCATGCAATTCAAAAATAAAATGTCATTGATTTGCTATGAAGCATAAACAACTCATGCAGGAAAGATTATCAGAACTTCCTCTTTCATTTTGATAAATCAATTCTAGCAAAGGTAACCTCAGTCAAACCTAAAGGTTTCATTCCTTATTATAATATATCAATAGAGACAAGATCTAATAAATACATTCTTTTAATATTAAATGGTCTTGATAAAAGGGAAGGTTTACAATAGTTCACCTATTCATTTGTTAAGTATCAAGGAACTCTTGCGCAAGACATAATCTTAACCAAAATAATTTATTCCTACAAGCTATATTGTTATTCCAAATAACAATATCATATCTATTTATTTGATTTCTAATCATATTTAGATAATTTTTATCCATTAGATCACATCACCTTAGATCATAAAGGTAGACACAATGCTTAATTGATAAGCTTCTCATAACAAAGATTTGAGCAAGAGAATCAAGCTGATAAAATTTATTAAAGAGCCAAACAAGCTAAGGAATCTTTCCTTACATAACAAATCCTTCCCAAGGATATACATATAAAATGTATACCATTTAGTTACATTTTAATTTATCAAAGAGGTTCAACATAAGATAACATAAATCTTTACCCACAACTAGGTCATTATACAAAATTCTATCTTTCATAAGAGTAATACATGTAGGTTGGATACTATTTAATATTTAACAATACAAGAGATGTCATCCATATTATATATAAGCATGAGAAATAATCAAAGGCTAGATTTAATAACAAATGAATAATTATTCTTCAAAAATGGTCCTTGTTCACTCCAAACTACTGTAGGCCATTTGAAGGAAGGCTCACCACCCAACCTTTTATCATCATCAAGCTACAACTCTAGACACTCCTGAGATCAAAACTCCTAGATCTAAACATGTTTACATAACTTGGTAAAGTCAAGGGTGTATATATAAGTAAGGGTAATTTAACTCAAGGGAATGACCATGCACCCACCTTCAGTCTAATTCTTGATTCTTACATAAGGAGTCTCCCAGTCCTAAATATTATTCAAACAAGCATTCAACATTTAAATGAATCTAAACATTTATAATTATATAAAATTAATAAGCAAGATTTCACAACATAAACATGGCCCACCATTTGATTGGATAACAAGAGGATACCTCACTCAAATGATTTCATCCAATATTTCTAGGAGGGTCAATCAATCTACCATCATTCCTCAACATGAGAGGGATTAACTATCTACCACCATGATGTTTATAGGTGGGTCAAGCAATCTAACACCATGCCTAACATAGGAGGCTTGAAATTATACTATCAGGAATATTCTTCTCATAGATAACCACCACATTATGTCATAATAACATTATACACTCAAACTAGAAGCTTAAGCATTCAAGTCAAGCAAGTCAGCACACAACCTCTCCTAGGCCCTTGAGTAGGCCAAGAAATAAATGGCAACCAATGCACAAACATGAGAAGGCAATAAGAAAGGTAGAATAAACCAAGTGGTCTTATTCTTCTTAATTCCCACTAATTAAATAAAGGATAAAACTATTTTCATTCAAAGGAATAAGCAATAAAAAAAATTTAATAGAAAGCCCACCTAGGCACTTCACGACCTCCTAAGAGATATATTTACATTGTTTAAGACTAAAATCTCTTAACCAAATCTTCCTACTTGCTATTTCCCTCCTTTTTCCCTCCTTTACTTTGTCTATCTTCCTTTTCCAAAATGGCTAAAATTCCCCATATAAATTATTTGAATTCTACATATAGACATCCTAGACTTATCTGACCACCCTATACTTGCCATCCCATGCCTTATTATGGGATGTTATTTTCCATGTTCAATTAAGGCATATAGATCTTTTGGTTCTTATGGTTGCTTCCTAAACTCCTTCACCTCTTCCCACTTGATTCTAGACTTAGGAAATCAATGAAATATTTGTTAGTTGGCCACTAAATAATCTATACGTTAGTTTCCTTAGGATACCCAATCTTAATGCAAGGTGAAAACAAGTTCCACCAACTAAAATTCAAGGTTAGTTGCCTAAACAATGTGTTAAGTTAGAAAGAGGTGACACTAGTATCTTAGACAATTGACTAATTAGGACATGCTTAAGAAAGGTTTAATATGAGTCTGCTTAGTGATATAATCATGCTTGGCATAGTCTCTTGCCTTCATTGTCTCTTCTTTGTTCCTACACATTCAATATAGACATAAAATTCCTCTAACCTAATAGCTAAAGCTATTGAATTTAATCAATTATGGAACTCAATCAATTATTCATAGTCAACATCTAAGGAATATAAGCATTCACATAGATAGATTCATATAACCTTATACACATGAAAATTTCAATATACAGGTTTATGAGAAATGATGCAATATCATTTGAGTCAATATATCTCATAGACATAATTAGTTTCATGATTGTAAAATCACATAAATAAAATTTAAGAATTATAATTTCTTAAGTAACTAATAAAAAATGATTGATAATAGGTCTTTTTCATGGTCCCCGACACATGACAAGTGTTCATAAAATCCATGCATTCTTCAACTGGTCATGACTAATAACATAAATTCATAATCAAAATTAGATTAACCATAATCTCATAGTCATCAATGTCAAAGATGAGCACTATACAAAATGAGGCCTTATATTTATGGGATGAAACGATGATTTTATTTAGAAACATGTGATTCAAATGAGAGTGATATAATTTTATAGCAACATTTATCTCTTGGCATGCATGATGAATTTTATTCTAACATATTGACCACATGCGAATATGGTGGAACCATTGATATTCATAATAGTTGATGAATGATTTTCGAGCCACATATTATTCCATGAATAGATTCATGTCATAAACCACTACCTCTTTAGTAGGAGAATTGTGAATTATTTCACCCAGGTTTTTAAATATTGGCTACCTTGTTTCAACATCATTGACCTTTGAAATCAAGTTTTTCAGTGACACTCTCCTCACATGCCAACTACAATATTTATTACATTAAAACAGTTCCCTAGACTTGTGATGATAAAGTAAATGAATAAAATTAGAAAATAAATCATTGTTTTCAATGATAATAAGAAATATTTATAATAGACATGGGCTCAACTTACCTAATAGCAACAATTTCAGCACGAGCATCATCCACCATGAAGTATTTGGTTTTTATTCTAACAGGTGATAATGCACACTGATCATTAGCTTTCACATCCATGATTTTAGGTCTAAAATATTCACCGTTGACATTAACACAAAATCAATAGGAAGTATATTGTGCTTAGTATCAAATACATTAAGTGTATATAACATGAACTACATCATAAAACATAAACATAAGTCTTATACAATACCGAGTGTGATGTTTCAAATTTGGTGATCCACAAGTTCCTTTCATGCATTTATCCCATATGTGGAGTCCATTGAAAGTATATTATTGTCTACATACTTCAACATCCACTGATGTTGCTATGGTAGTTGGAGTCTTAAGACAAAGGGTTTCTCCTCCATTCCTAATTTTTTAAAATTTTCAAACACAAATACTTTTCAAGATTTTTAGTGACAAATATTTGAACACTACCCACATCACTAGACTCAAATTTATATTTTGCTTCCTTCATTCTTCTCTAAATATTATGGATGCCATATTTATTCATGAAATCATCCCTCTCCATCTGACCTTTAAATAATGTAATTTTTTCATGGACCATGTCACAACACTTTTGGTGAACAAGTTCATGGGTCCGGCCCAACAACAACAACCTCTCCACCCAATCCTTCAATGCATCACTAATAAATGGAGATAGAGTATAATGACTACCCCTAAAGTCATCAATCTCTTTTCCATGACAAACTATGCCTCACTGATCTATATGGCCCATGTTTTTATATTTAATCAAATCTATTCTTACATCATCACCAACACATGAATAGAAAAAGTGACATTAACATCCATGATTCAAATGATTATGGTTAGGTTAGCTACCAATAACAAATTTCAAAACATTTGAAATGTCATAATGTGCATCATCTGTATCCCTATAATACTTAGGTCCATACGTACACCAATAGCTATATGATTAATACATAAATTAGAATTAAAAAATACCAATTCATATTTAATACAACTATTACTAGACATAATATCCAAAATATGTATTGGAGAGATATATAAATCCTAACCTTTTTCAAGTCAAATGGCTTAGGATTGAATGTATTATCATTGATATGAAAGGTCGCCAGATACTCCGATCTCTTACATTCACCATTTATGAAGTCTTTTATATGATATATTTATATCTAGACAACAATATCCTTACCATTGTGTAGATTGTACTCCACTTGCTCCACTCCAATTCATTGGAATATAATTCCATAGGATGTTAATTTTTTACTATAAGAGATAACAATATCTTCCACTTGGATGTCATCTATGAAGTGAGAAAGAAAAAAAATTATGCTTATTAATTTATACATAAATAAGGGGCATTGATAAACAATTAACATTCATAAACAAACAACATTCTTAAACAATTAGCATTAACAAACAAGGGGTAATGATAATCATATATGTAAATGTATGAAAAAATAGATTAAAACTATCAAATATGAATTTATATGCTTTCTTAAAATCTTTATAAATGCATGAGAACCATTTAACAACTTCCTTCAAAAGAGTATGGATGATTTTATTGCAAAGTTAAGTTATCTTTTATATATGTTGTCAATTTATTGTCGATGGTAATATAAAATCTATAAAAAACATTAAATCATAATATATTTTGGTTGCCACTCTTAATGGGTTAAATAATAAGAGAGTGAATCCCAAATTTGGGATTCTACAAAATGTGTAAAGTGCTACTTCCAATATGTATGTGCTAAGTGATTACATCCTTGATACAAGGCCCATCCTTAATAATTTTACATAAAAGACTTTCTTACAAGTGGAAACATGTGGCAATGATGTAATCATGATCATTAATTGATAATTTTAACCATTATTATCTTAACCACATGTAATAAGATATAATAATATCACTTATAACATTTAAGTATCATGAAAAAAACTTTCAAGATCATACCTAAAATTTCATTCATTTAAAAAATTGATTACAACTTCACGTGGTAAGTACTCTCTACCAAGAGAGAGCCCTCATTTCATTGCTTCCACATACAATAGTTTTCTCCTTCCTACTCCCAATGAAATACCCCAATATCATACACATAACATATATAATGGAAATACCACAAATATAGAAAAATAATTGTCATAAAATAACAAGTATGCCCTCTTGAGTCTCCCTAAACTTTACAATAGAGTTTCATGTTGGGCATATAATAGTATTTAATTTGGCATAATTGGAAACATGTCATGGTCATAGTACCAATGATGGTGTATGTTTTTCATTATTTATATTCAACTCTAAATCAGAAACTAGTATAAGAGGCTCATTAACAATGTTTTTTAGGTGCATAAGTGGCGAAACCACTCTAGTACAATTGGATGAAGCACCAACACTACTTGGTCTACCCCACCTCACCATTGATTTCACATCCACAAAATCATGTACATATTTTATCTTCACATCAAAAAAATGCCACATAACTGATAGTACCTATTTATCAAGTGTGGTCAACTTCTTTTACTTACATAAATCTTACCAGACATTTGGTCACATACTATCCTAAAAATGATTTCAATAACCACATTCTATAAATTTTGATTAAAAATAGTCAAAAGACCATGAATAAGAGATACATATTATGAACCTTTTAATTTTATATCATCAACAATTGAAACAAAATTAAAGGTTATCACTTATTTCCTTAGGCCATAAACAATATATGCATATTTAAAACACACATTGCTTGTATCATACCAAAAATATATATGCAAAACATATATGTTATCCATAATCATATGCAAAAAAGGAAAACATTTAGAAAATATAAGCTTCTTCAAGATTCATATAATCATCTCATGTTAATGAAAATAATTTGGCACACCCTAAAATCAACACTTTGATAAGGTTATCCTTAGAGAGTGCTAGCAAATAAAAAACCAACAATGTGCATCTTTACCATACATTGCATTAACAAATTACATATAAGACTACTTATGAAAACTTTAAAATGCCAACTAATACTAGGGTATTGAATATTTGTCTCCTTAAATTATTATCATTACTATCATTCAAAAAAATAAATAAATTGAGTGATAGTAACCCAACAGGGTATACCATCAAATACCTCACATATCATGCATCTTACTTGTCATAGATAAAAACTATATACGCAAAACTCCAACGTTGCCCCTAAAATATTAATTACTTCAAGTAGTCATGAATACATTAAATCAGTTTCCATGATCCTTATTATTAATTTAATTGATTTATCAAAAAAATTAACATAGTACATGTTTTTCAAGGCCACAAAAAACACTTATACTAAGGACTAAGTTAAAATAAACTTTACATTAAGAGAAACACACTAGGTCATCCACAACATATATCACTCTTTCCATTAGAAATAATAAATTAAACATTAGAAACATCCATTCATATCACCATTTAAGGGATGCTGAGGATTAGTATTTACATTAGGTAAAATACTATTTACATTGGTTGATTATTTACTGTAGGGTAAATAATACTTATTGTTTGTAAGTTACGATATGGGTAAATATAGTAATATAATTAGTTAATAATATATTATTATTATTATTATGTAACAATAATATATATTATGAGTTTTTTATAATATGTTTATACGTGAGTTTGGAGTGAATCACCCAACTCAATATTATAGGAGATTGTGAGATACTCTAGAAGACCGAGTGGTTAGTAAGATTCCTATAATATAGGAAATACTTTCTTATATATTTGTGTAATGGTTTCATTATAATATGTAGCAGTATAATATTAATATATGTGTTTGGATTCAAATACATTTTCATGTGTTAAATATGCATATAAGTTATTCAAATAACTAACAATGGTATCAAAGTAATCATGGAGACCTAAGATATTGTACGGGGATAGAGCCATTATAGTTCTTAACTACCCTGGATGATGAGAAATGATAATTATAGAGAGTTTATATAACATATAGTAATTTAATAGTCTTTAAGGTTTTATTGTATTTTTTAAAGGTATATTTATGAGTCTTAAGGTATTTGGGAGAATAATACATTGACAGATCTTGTGGTTATTATTGAGATCATTTGGTGATATGTGGATGTGTCATAAACACATTTGCAATTGTGTGTTCCCTTCTAACATCAATGTGTAGGGTTGTCCTCCCACCAATGTGATCATGGGAGGTAAAAAATTACAAAGAGTAACACAAAGGGAGATAAACATGCACAATACAAAAGATCATTTCTAAGGGAAACAATCTGAATAACAAACCCACATAAAAATCATTCTAGATATTAAAATTAAGTCATTCTAGATATTGAAATTTAAATATATATACACCCTTTTATAATTATAATATCCATATACAACTTATTTGGGAGATATATATAGATTCAAACTTTCAACAATGGTCTATTTTATTTATAGTATCAATTTTTTCATTACATCTTCCAACATCGAGATCTAGCATACAACTCAATCCAAGCCATATTATAAGGCAAATACATTATGTTTATTGAGTTTCATCTTCCAAAATCAAGATATACTCATAAAAATCAGTCTAAGCCACATTCCAAGGTGGCTATAATTTTTTCATTGAGTTACATCTTCCAACATCGAGAGTTACATTCCATGATAGTTGCAACTACTCAGTCCAAGGTAGTCTTCTTCAAAACCATGATGTTTTTTTATTTTATGAGTAGTGATTGGAAAATCATAATACATTTGAATCATGGTGTGGCTTTGAATCCAACAAATTCTTCTTGATAATCTACCAAAAATGCTACACAACAAATTAATTCATTGGTCTACTCTTCCATGGTTACCATCTTGCATGCAACATAAGGTGAAACCAACTTTTAATAGTGTTTTTTTAGATGGTTTAGGTTTATTAAGATTACAAGCTTAAGTTATTTTAAAAATTCTTCATTTGTATTGATAACTTATGTTTAGGTTTATTTTTATTAAGATAGTAAGTATAGAAGTTATTAGGTAGATATCATTTAAAAAATTATTATTTGGTACACGTTAAAAAAATGTATCTTATTGAAAGAATAAAGATTCAATAATTTATGTGTCATAAATGTCAAAGTCATAGATCTATGGTCATTATAAAAAAATCAAAGTAGTGTCGATAGTATGCATTAAAGAGTCAAAAGTCAAATTTGATACTTTTATATTGTAAAGGACACATTCTTAATTAAAATTGATGTCCAACCAAAATATGTATTTCCACATTATGAGGGGTTCTTATTTTTATGGATATAACCAATAGAGAACCTAATAGAACCATTAGATCATGTCATGACTAATCTGACTAAGTGAGACAAATGAAGGAGGTTGGAGGCATTAAAGGATGAGGGCAATTCAAACCTCTCATTAGCCACTAGCGATGGGGCCACTTTTGCTTCAGTGGCATGTGTTTTATAATTGTGTGGTGTGGTAGATACATTTATTTTCTCTGTATTTTTTATAATAAGAACATAGATTCATTCATGTTTACTTGTGAATATTTCCCATGTAACCCCTTTTGTAGAAGAATCGTAGATTATTGATCAAAATGTATTATAACAATCATGATGTAAAGGTTATTGGTAACCTTATGAAAAACCAATTTTGTAAGTTTTTTTATGAACCTATGTAACTAATTGTATAAGGTTTATTGTGAACTTGGAAACCATTTGTGAAAGGTTATTGGTATACCTATAAAAAACAATTGGGTAAGGTTGTTGATCAAAGTTGGGTAAAACCATCAGAGGACAAGTGTGGAGGATAAACAAAAGTGTAGGTAGTTGTTCATGCCTATATGGTGGCTATATCCATCCATGAAATCTACTTTTAATAATACACTATGTTTTAGTTTTATGCAAGCTTGATGCTACACAGTTGAAGAGTTGATCATGAGCACACAAAGGTAGCACACTACAATCAAAGAATGGGATATGTTTTACCATGTAAAAATTAAGTGGATAAATGTTGAGGATTAGTATTTACATTAGGCAAAATACTATTTACATTGGTTGATTATTTATCATAGGGTAAATAATATTTACTATTTATAAGTTACCATATGGGTAAATAAGGTAATATAGTTAGTTAATAATATATTATTATTATGTAACAATAATATATATTGGGATTTTGTTATAATATGTTTATACGAGAGTTTGGAGTGAATCAACCAAATCAATATTATAGGATATTACAAGATATTCTAGATTATTGAGTGGTTAGTAAGATTCTAATAATATAGGAAATACTTTCCTATATATTTGCATAATGGTTTGATTATAATATGTAGCCAAAGAATATTACTCTATGTGTTTGGATTTAAATATCTTTGCATATGTTAAATATGCATATAAGCTCTTCAAATACCTAACAAGGGAATACTTATAACCACCCTCAACATGATCTAAGTCATAAAATATAGATGCAATTTTAAAGAAATAACAAGGTAAAATCTTAAAATCATTGCCAAATAAGTATATCATTAGGTTCAAGCAATAAAAAATATACTAAATGGGTTTCCATGATCCTTCTATTATTAACTTGATAGAGTTATCAATAAAATAACATAATAATTGTTTTTCAAGCTCACAAAAAATACTTATACTGATTACTAAGTTAAGAGAAACATAACATTGAGATAAAAATAAAACTAATTTATCCACCACCTATGTCATTTTTTCCATCAACAACAAAAAATTAAACATTAGAAACATCCATTCATATCACCATTTAAGAGAATAGTTATAACCACCCTAAGCATGAGCTCAATCATAAAAGATATATAAAAATTTAAGTGCAGAACATGGTAATATCCTAATTTCATTCCTAAATAATTACACCATCAATTTCAAGCAACCATCAATAAAGTTAATGCTTTTCCATGATCATTTTATTATTAACTTGATTGAGTTATCCACAAAAATGAGAACAATAAGTTTTTTACAAGCCTGCAATAAATAATTATACATGCCCATCCTTCACATTAACATAATTATCATTAAACAACTGAGGATCATTATGGTGATTGTATTGTTGACTGCTTCAAAGAATTAATGATTAGTTAGGACATAGTTTGTTTTATGTTTACTGAATTATTGACTACTTCAAGGAAATAATGATTAGTTAGGGAATAATAATTCATTCAACACATAATTTATTGAATATTTTTTGTAATTAGGATATGCTACTTATAATTCATTAAATTCTTGATTCATTCAATGCCAATTAGTAATTCAAATAGAACTCACACTCTTATACTCTGCTTCTTAGAATAGGGCATTAGTATACATGGAATTGTAATAAGTCTTTATACTAGTACAATTAAGTATAAAATCAATAGGGTATTATTAAGTACTAGAATAAGGCATTGGTATATAGGGTATTATATTAATACAATAAATTATAAAATAAATGGAGTGTTTCAATAGAATTTGCATTGAAGTATAACCAACAAACTTCATAAGTTGAGTGTACATACATGGTTAATGAATAAACCTAGGGTTAAAATTCTAAACATTCAAATTCTTTTATAGTATAAATCTAGACCACAAAGGTATAGAGTTTAAATTCTTTTATATGTAGCATATTAAACAATGATTATGTATTGAATTCATGTGTTCACTAAAATATATTTATCATATCCTAATTACATAAACCATTCAATAAACTATGTCTTGAATGAATGATTATGCTCTAACTAATAATTAATTCCTTCAAGTAGTCAATAATCCAATCAATGTAAAATAAATTTAAATGTATTATGTAAACTAAACTAATATGCCCTTCTGAGATGCTAAATTGATATATACTCAAGGGTTTGAGATTAAACAATGTAAATAATGTAATTCATTATAGGTAACCAAATTGTATAGTAAAATACCTCCCTAGGGATGCTCCTATAGTATGCACTTCTAGAATCAGTTAATACTGAATGAGCTACTACAAAGGTAAAAAAGGAATAGTGTAATAAAAAATGAGAACTGGTATAGTATTCAAATAAGGGAAAGGTGCACAAGTAACAAGTTGGGGTTCAATGGATGTTAACATTTATTTTTAAACTAGTGTTTGGCTTAACCCCTAGAATTTGGCTTAACCATTATTATTTTCCTCACTTCTTGTTGTTTGTCATAACCATTGTAGTTTTCCTTAACATGTTGTTAATGGATTTTAGCCCAAGCATGAGTGATAGACATTGACCAATTTAATGGTCCCCATAAAAATGTTAGCCATAAATGTGAACACACTAGATAGTTAAGGACCTATGTAAACCACAACATGAAATATTGGAATTGATTCACCTTAGAATCATGTTTAAATTCCCATATCCCATATCTATATAGGGGAGGGGGGGGGGAATAGGACAAATGGAATATTCTTGTTGTTTGTACACTACTTAACATAAAATCTTACCAAAAAGTGTTATATATGCAAACTTTTTAATTATTGACTTACTAAACATATTGATTAAACAATGGCCTCTAAATTTAGGCCCCTAGAAATATTATTAAAAAGGTAGTTTTATAAATTAAAAATAAATCTTTGTATATAGAAAGTAGTTTTATAGATTGAAAATAAATATTTGTATATAGAAATTAATTTAATACTTGAAGTTGGTTGTGGGGTGCACCATAATAATGAATTATTAATTCTCATATAACTCTTTTTAGATCTTTATGACTTTTAGAGATATTTGGCCTTTTCCTTTCAAATTATGTTTGATCTTTACTGATGTTTAAATATATACTTTTATTTCAAAATATTTTGCATCTCTTGAGGATAGCTTCTATGATTCATTAGGGAAAAATTTAGCAATGAATATTCATAATTTGGTTGTGTCTTACTTTTCTCAAACTATAAATTGGCTATTGTTTTTCATGTCACACTCTATAAAAATTCACCAAAAAATTCATGTACGTTACCATTTCTTATGTGAATAGCAAAATGATTTTTGTAACCAATGGTTTTTACCTTTTGGCTAGCCAAAAAATTGATTATCTAAGATTTTTAAATATCTTTATATCCCAAATAGTGTATGGGCCCTTGAATAACATTCACCTAAAATCTAGAGGAAAATATTGAATTTCAATTAAATTTTCTAATTATACTTATTATTACAATGTAATATATGTTTATATATATATATATATATATATATATATATATATATATATATATATATATATATATATATATATATATATATATATATATATATATATGTATGTATGTATGTATGTATGCATGTATGTACACACACACACACACACACACACAAATATATCACCTCAGACTGGGTAAAATCTCACTTCCCCATATTACTAAATAATTATTTTTCTCTCAAAACTTGTAGAACTTGTCTCAAATGGTCTTCATATTCTTCCTCATTTCATGAATAAATCAAGATATCATCAGGAAATATTAACAAAAATGGTACAATTAGGTGTGGAACACTCCATTTATAAGATTCATGAACATTGTTGGGGCATTGATCAACCCAAATGGTAAAACTATAAATTCAAAAGGCCCATACTATATCCAAAATGCAGTCTTGTGAATATCATGCTCTATGATATGCAACTGATGGTATCAATATTTAAATTTTATCTTATATAACACCTTGGATCCTTACATTTGAATAAATAGATCATCAACCATAGGCAATTGATAATGATTCTTGATCATTACCTTGTTTAATTAGTGCTAGTCCATGCATAATTGAAGGGATCCATCCTTATTATTTATGAAGATGACTGGTGCTCCCCATGGGGACACACTAAGATGAATCAAGACTTTCTCTAAAATTTTATCAAGCTACATCTCTAGTTCACACAATTTAGGTATGATCATTTGATATGGTACTTTTGAGATGGGCTCAACGCCTGGTATTAAGTTGATTTAAAAATCAATCTCTTTCAATGGGGGCATACCTAGAAAATCCTCTAGAAATACATCAGTAAATTCCTAAAGAATGAGATAGTCATCTAGAGAATATTTATCTGAATCATCTAACCTTGTCATGTACAGTGATGGAAAATAATTAACAACCCTTCCTGATGTTCTTCTTGATCTACATCATAGAAATCATGCTAAGGGAAATAGGTCTTTTGACTCCTGATATCACCATAAGAGTCCCAAGGTCATCTACACACTTGATAACCTTAACATGGTAATCCAACTTAGATTTATGATCCATAAGACAATCTATTCCCAAGATAACCCCATAGGTGTCTAAAGGTATAATACACAATCATACTATGGTGGAAACAACTCCAAGGTCTAAAACACAACTACTCAGTAATGAGCTAACAAACATCTTGGCTCTTGTGTCCAACCCTACCACTCAAATTTATAATTTATTAATAGCCACCAACTCATAATGGTCTACCATAGAAGGAGACATAAAGGAGTGTGAAGCTCTAGTGTCAAATAAAATTATTATATAAACTCCATTAAATATACCTATAATCTTAATGATTATTGTTTTATGCTTAACTTTGTGGTCATCCACTATTGCTTAAATTTGATGCCCTCAACCCACATCACCCACAACTTAGATTTATGATCCATAAGATAATCTATTCCCAAGATAACCCCATAGGTGTCTAAGGGTATAATACATAAGTATACTATGGTAGAAAAAACTCCAAGGTCTAAAACACAACTACTTAGAAATGAGCTAACAAACATCCTGGCTCTTGTGTCCAACCCTACCACTCAAATTTATAATTTCCTAATAGCCACCAAATCATAATGGTCTACCATAGAATGAGACATAAAGGAGTGTGAAGATCTAGTGTCAAATAAAATTATTATATAAACTCCATTAAATATACCTATAATCTTAATGATCATTATTTTATGCTTAACTTTGTGGTCATCCACTATTGCTTAAATTTGGTGCCCTCAACCCACATCATCCACTATTACTTTACTTTGTGGTCATCTAAGAATATAATCATGTACATAGTGATTAGGGGATCTGCATGTAAAACACACACCTCTTCATTAGTCTCACCTTAAGGAAGCTCCAGTTGATCTCTAATCAATTGGTATTGTCAATCTTGGTGTTCTTATCTACACTAATTGCTGAGTATACGTAGGTATAATTTTTTAATGATCATGAGGTCTAACATAACTCACCTTTGTCAATATCTTTCAATCCAATCTTTGTTTAGATCATGACCAAAATAGTTACTCTTTTGTTATTGCTAAGGGGGTATAGAGTTGGATTTAGTTTCTCTCTAACCTCCCCTATGTGTATGTTTTACACCTTGAGACCTCGAGTCACATTGAGATTGCATCCTACCTCAAATTTTTTCTTGGGCATCCTAAGTATTTCATCAAGACACCTAAGCTAAGTAGGCCTTTTCAATTTCTACTACCAAGGTTGTGGCAATTAAAATGTGTACTATGCTAGCCAACTCCAAATTCAGGACCCTAATGAACTTATTCACTTAGATAGTTTCATCCATATAAACCTTGCACATATATGATCAAATCCATAAAATGACACCATATTGTGCCACTGTGCCACTCCCCCACCAAAGGTCATGAAATTCATCTACCTTTTTTTGAACATACCAAGGGGACAAGTACTAAGATCTAAAATGTTCCTCAAATAATCCACAAGTGAGAAAAGGTGGTGTCGAGTGGAGCTTTTGTTCCTCTCTTTCACACCACATATTAGCTACACCTTTAAGAAGGTGGGTTTCTAAATGGGACTTCTTATTGGTATAATAATCATACAATGTGAAGCATCCACACATACTATCTAACCACTCCTTTACTACAAATCCCTCCTGAGTACCATCAAAAGTAGGAGAAATCACTCTAACGAATTCATTAACTAAGTCTTGAGGTGTAGGACTAGGAAAATGGTCCATGTCTTGCCTCTCCTATTACTCACCTTAGTGATGCAACTCATCCTGGTCACCCTCTAAATGGTGATGAGAAGGAATTTGAGACCTCTCTCTCTCTCTCAATTGATATTTTTTCACCTTGTGAATGTTGTGGAGAATGCCTCTCAGCCTTATGTTGTATTGGTGGTAATCTCTCTTATAAGACTTCAAACATTTACTGCATGGCTAAAAGGGGCTGGGGTCCTATATCATTTAACCTCAATTGATTAGGAGGTTCATTTTCACCAATGTTATCATAATTATAATGTGTTTAATGTTATCTCCTCATTATACACATCAAAATGGTAGATGATAGAGTCCATATGAAAACTAGAAATCCATAAGGCAAAACTACTTGCCTAGAGTTCTAGTGTTGTAACTTGGGCTCTGATACCAAAATGTCAAGCCCATTTTTTCTCTCTAAAAAAACATGACATAAACAACTTGTGTACAACTAACCATAAAATGTGAGTAGATGCAAGAATTCACATTATCATAAGCACATACATGAAATCCCTACCCATTTGTCATCTAGACCAAATACTAGGCATAAGTCATTGATCTCATGGTCAAAAAGATTAATTAGTTTATATAATTTCTAAAGGATTCATTTGATGGCTCACATCCATAGTTATAGTGTTATGATGATGAGACAACCATCAAATTTAACCAAGGCTAATATTGATGTAGTCAAGCACCATGTGGCCACTTTGGGTCTGATTAAGTATAACTTACCCAGGGGCTATAGGCATGCCACTTGTTATAGTCATGAGACCCCAAGTCTGACATTAATCACTAATCCCTCCTAGCTTCCACACCTTAGGATGCCACCACTTGACATCTCTTTAGACTTATTCCTCTTGAGGTTTTGAGCTCTAATAAGCTACCATGTGTCAGCCTCTTAGGATAATGATACCTCAGAGACATTATGTGATTATCCTAATGGTTCAATCGTATTTGACCCGATTGGTACTAACTCATAAATGAGACTATTACTTTTTACTTTAACCTTAATATTAAGACTAATTATAATTATTAGTTTAAAACATAACTCATTTAGTACTCAATCATTAAACACATCAATAAGTTGAGAAACTGATCATTTATATAATAAGGTATACCAAGTATTCCAAATATGGATATAATCCATGAATTAGTCTTAAGTTCATTTACAACCACTATTGTTTACAAAATTAGAATATTTATATAAATACATAACCATTGTTGTGTTGAACATGTATCCAAAATAAATTACAATAATATATGATGTCCAATATACATAGAAAAATATAGAATGAGCTACATAAAATAGCTCCATGATTTATCATATAGCCTGAGCATAATTCTATCTAGTTGAATCAATTAACATAAAGAGAGCATCATCTGAGTGCTTTACCTCCAACCACAAACCAATGGTCTCTTGTACACCTCCCTTTTGGGAGTGGCCCTACCCTTCATGGATGGTTAGATAAGAATAGTGTGGATGTCAAGAAATAATTGGAACCCATATGCGTACTAACACTATTATATACATCAATCAAATAGAATAAGGAATCCATTCCTATATATAAATGATATTAGTAAAGCATGTAAATTATAAGTACAATAAAATGACAATGTCTTAGCTATAACATTACTTTGGCCAAATTTTTCATTATAGAATTCATATTTAATAATCTGAGTCAATTTCACTCACATAGTAATCTTTGCTAATGAATCATACAAATAATGATATCAGGGGTATGTATATGGGTTACCCATTAGTATACTCATATACGTACCTCTTGTTATAAAACATAAATAGAAATCAAATATTTAAAATTAGAGTAATAAAATACCATGCAACAATGAAATATTTAAACATTCATAAAGAAGAATCCAACTAACTCCATAACATATATGTATGTCAAGCTAGAATAAGAATCAAGTAAATCTATGCTTTTTATCTCACATATCATTCTCTTGTAATATCATAAGTACAATTAATGATTAACAATAGTCAACATTGAATCCATACAATCTTCAAAAGGATTTCCTTAAGCAAAATCATATTATAACTTATCATAGTAAAAGATGCAACTATTCAAGAGATCCAGACTTTATAACAAAATCAAGTCATTTTATGCCTAAACATCAATATAAAATTTTATAATAAAATCAATAGTACAATTGATACCAAGTAAAAGCCATTATTATATCCCATATGGTTCATTTAAAAACACCTAAGAACAAATTGTATTATGACCATGCAATGATATTGATGTAATCAATCCTTAAATCAAGACCATATAACAAATCGTACTAATGTCAAAAGTCATAATTGATACAAACCTACAGTTCTTTAGATATCCATACTATTCATTTAATATATTTTTTTCCACGTGATAATGTATAATAATTCCATATACTAGCTCAATGTATTATGTTGAAATATATTTCATATTTTCCTTATCACCTAATGAAACTATTTTAGATTTGAAATATTTAATGAAAATCATATACTCATCCCATTGACAATTATGAACACATAATGCTATCTAATGTAGGATACATTTTGAGATTGTATACTTTCCCATATACTAACTCAGGGTTACTACGAAGGTAATTATACCATCTAAACATAGATTTTCAATAAGTTCTTTAAAACTAGGGAAATAGGTCAAGTAAAAAGGTTCCATAGTATATCCTCTTATATATATTACTACTTATAAAAATTCATAGTTGTAAAACTATATATATTTTAGCTTAGATTTATTTTGGGAAGGAATATATTGCATCAAATCCAATTATTCCAACTATAACATCTATACCTTCACAACTTTACAAATATATAACTTCATACTAATAAATTTTCATTTTTAGATCTAACTTTCCTATACTAAATTTACTTCAATTTCCATATAAGAGTAACCATCTGGTAAATGGATTTAAACCAACTTACAACTACTCTTTAAAGAAATAACTTGTAAGTACAAACTTAGCATTAGAGTAAACCTTCCCTTTTTGACATGTTTTTCATAAAGGAATCCTCTTGGCCAAACTAGGTTGGATTTTTATAAAAAAATTGCTCTCAAATATATCAATATTCATTTACATTCAAGAGGTTTATAAAACACAATGTGTATTTTTGACCCAATTTTGCCCCTCAGGCAAAATTCCGGTCATCTCCTACACCTGCTTTGCATGGCCAATCATTTCAGGTTGCAAGGTCCACCTTCAGGGTTCGACAGCTTCGTTTCAGAGCATTGGCTCATTGGCCTAGTTCATTGGCATTCACAGTAACAAGAGGTAGATTATTCAAACATTCACAAGAAGAAGGGAAAAAACTGGGGCGTTCGACACTTAGCAAAAAAAGAAGGGTAGACAAAATGCAGAGGGCGGCAGAATCACCACCCACAATACGGGCGGGTAAAAAGAGACCCCCTACACGCAATACAGAGGGCAGAAAAATCACCGCCCACAATGTCGGCAGAGAAAAAGAGGCCACTAACGTTGGCCGACATCGGCAAAATTGCCGCTGTCGGCAGCTTACATAGGCTGACATCAGCAAAACTGTCGCAATCGGCAGCTTATCAGCTGACGTCGGCAAAAGTCCTACATGCAATCCACTGCAGTGGGCGGCAAATTTGCCGCCCACAACATGAGGTGGCAAAAAACACTTGCAGAGCATAGGAAAAAGCCCGCCCAACTGCCAGAGGAGAAGACCAGCACGTAAAATGAGGCAACAAGCATGGTCTTGGCAGACTTGTGATGTCATCTACAGTGTTTTCTCTCTTCCCAATGGAGACTCAAGCTACCACTTGAATCCTCTTGGCTCTTTTCATATAAATACATAGACTTGGTCATTTGAAGGGAATCTTCCCCACTTTTGTAAAGAGCACTGCTCTCCAAATTTTCCACCTGAATCAATAAAAGATAGTTTTACCTCTATTTGGATGGATCTTTCTATGTATGCATTGAATGTTAATCTGTGTCTAGTCATTGTCTCTTGATGCTCTCACAGGTTCAACACCAGCAAACCTGCGATCTACAAAGTGCCACTGTCTGCTGCTGCCAGGAGTAGAGTTCTATTTTGGAGGTATAAAATAGGTGAGGTCACTTACAGTGTGTATTTCTCAGCACCTTGGTGAGTCCCTATTTCTTGTGGTTTCCATAAGAACCTCCCTGTCATCCCAGAGACCTGGTCTTTTCTGCCAGATCTGAGTGTATGTACGTTTTTCTTTGATCCTGAGTGTGGATGTGGAAGGTCAACCTATTTTTGGTGTATCACCTCTTTTAGAGTAGGCTATTTGTTTTCATGCTTTTTCTCTATCTCTTTTCATTCCCCCCATTATACCTATATACCTATATTTTGTGTTACCTAAAACAAACAAGATACATCAGAGGGAACTAGCCCATACCTAGAGACTCTCCTCTCCTGCTTTGCCATCCCACAGGCGAGAGAGGGGTTTCCATGTTGTGGGGAGAGGGCAGGAATCTATTTTCCTGTCGTTGGGTGCACTTTCCAGCATCAACAGTTTTGGCACGCCCGATGGGACTCCAAGTTTTTATAATGTAGTAAGGTTTCAGGATTGATGCTGGTCCTATTACAACAAATCAAGTTTCTTCAGCATCTGGCGACTTTGAAGTAAATCTGTTGGTTAAGCAGCCTGGTGCCATAAAAAATCATCCATTTCTTGTATGTATACTTCTTTTGCACAAAATCATGGATTTTTTCTCCTTCATATAATATCAATCAGACTCAAAATATTTATGGAATCCCCTCAAGTGGCTCTCCTAGTTGCCCTGCAACTATAAGAGAGGTGGCGTTGGATTTTGAGAGGCAGACAAAAGAAATCGATAGGCTGGAAGAGCAATACAAATATCAGCAGGAGCTGATGTATAAAGAGGAGTGCTTGTTTAGGCAAGCGCAGGCCGTACAATCCATGAAGGAAGAGGCACCAAAATGGAGAAATCCATCTTTTCAAGGCAGTCAACCTTGTGTGCCCCCTCCTACCCTGAAGAAAACCCCCTCTTTCGCACCAAATCCATTTTATCAAATTGCACTTGCTCACTCCAACTCATCAAATACAGTTGCTCCCAATCCTGTGTGCCTGGCTTTCCAACACCAGAGGGTATCAGAGCAACCTCCCATGGAGATCAATCTTTTCAACTCCTTAGATTAGGAATCTTCCATTGAAAATAATACCACCAGCCAGCACGTCCCTCTTCTAGAGGCTCCTCTAACGCACCAACAGTGTTTTCCTTGCATTCTTCAGCCTCCCCAAGTTTTCCAACATGATGTGCAAATTCCAAGTTGGAGGAAAGAATGCCAAGGACCAGTTCAGAGCTTTGAAGAGGATTATGCTAGCCACCTCCAAGAAAGACTCTTCCAGGAAAACCTAGCCAGACAAATTGAAGACTTAGAGGCTAGGATGAAGGTACTCCTTGAAAGGGAGTTAAAATTTCCAGACCTTGTGGAGGAGCCTCAGGACCTCGTGGAGAACAAAGTTGTTGCCTATTCGTAGGGGCAGAATTTTAATTCAGGGATCCTAAATTGGGGGAAGATAGTGGAATCATGGGGTAGCAAAGAAAAAGAAGAAAAGTAAGGTTTTTCTCTAAACCTTGAAGAAGCTGAAGCTGCACCTGCCTGTGGTGATGCTAGCAGCCTCCAGGAAAAGCTTTTCCAAAAAGATCTGAGTAGGAGAATTATAGAGTTGGAGTCTAAAAAGAAATTCCTTAGCTAATGTGTGGTGGATGGTTCAGACCAAATAACACATTCTATGTCTGAACACACCCCACCTACACATTTCCAAGAGAGTTATCAGGCCGTGCCTGATATAGATGAAGTACTGATTAAGTGGAGAGAGGAGAATCATTCGATTCTAACTCAAGGACTATTCCCTCTTCCACCTGCTTTCTCCACTTCACCCCTTCTTGAGGAAGAACCTATTTTGCAAGAAGCAGGAGAGGAACAAAAGATCCAATCTGCAGTCCTTTAGGAGGTTGTCATGAGCGACAACGAAGAAAAAATTGTCATTGATGCCCCTTGTGAAGACCTTATCAGTAGTGGAGAAGATGCAGGCCTTGCGTATATGCAGATGTTCCAGCAATTCAAAGAGGAACAAATGTGTGGTAAGCCCTCTTCTCCTCTGGTCGATGAACTTCCTTGCTGCATTGATGAGGATGACTACATTGAAGAATCCGAATTATAGGAGGATCAGGAGAATATTCTTGAAAATCTAGAGAGCCTGATCAGCAAAGAGGAAAAAGAGAAGTCTGTCTTCATGGAGGAATACCTTGAAGAACTGAACTTTAAATAGATAAGTGATGTTTTATGGGATGAGCAATCATTTTGTGAGCCCCTTTTAGACATTGCCACATTTTTCCTTCTTCAAGAAGGCCAAGAGGAAGCAGAGGACGAGTCTGACAGAGTTTTCAGCGAAGCAGAGGGAAATAAATCAGACCATGATACATTGTAGAAGAATTGTGCAGATCAGAAGGCTTACGGTGATGAGCCAGCAACCATTGATTTCTTGGTGGAGAGCACCTATTTGAAGGACCAGCATCCAACAGGCCTCCCAGAACAATCAGAATGCATATATATTGGGGGCATGTTTGATTTCGATCCCCTCAGTTTCTAGCCAACTCAGGTGACAGGCAGGAGGAGCAAGTCACCAAATCTCATTTTCTTTCAGCTACTTGCCTATCACAATAAGTCTCTTCGCCAGGAAGGGGACTTAAGAAATTTTCCTTTCAATCCAGGAGGGATGCAAACATTCCTGGTTAACTGTATATAATAGTTTGCTTTCAGTTGTTTTCCCTATTTTTGCTAAGTGTAGTTGCACAGGTAGTTGTTTTTTAGCTTTGTGTGTTTCCCTTCGTTTGGGGGTAAATTTTGTGTATTTGATTATGGGATCTTCAAGCTATGGATAACTCTCTTCAAAAGTCACCATCTGACTCCACACCCAATGGATATGGAAGGCAACTGGGTTCTAAGCATAGCAGGCATGCTTACCCTGTGAGTCGCCAATTTGTTGACCCAATTTTGCCCCTCAGGCAAAATTCCAGTCACCTCCTACACCTGCTTTGCATGGCCAGTCATTTTGGGTTGCAAGGTCCACCTTTAGGGTTTGACAGCTCTGTTTCAGAGCATTGTCTCATTGGCTTAGTTCGTTGGTATTCACAGTAGCAAGAGGCAGAGTCTTCAAACGTTCACAAGAAGAAGGGAAAAAACTGGGGCGTTCGACACTTAGCAAAAAAAGAAGGGCAGATAAAATGCAGAGGGCGTTAGAATCACCGCTCACAACACGGGTGGGTAAAAAGAGACCCCCTACACGCAATACAGAGGGCGGTAAAATCACTGCCCAAAACACTGGTGGAGAAAAAGAGGCCACTAACGTTGGCCGACGTCGGCAAAACTGCCGTCGTCGGCACCTTACATAGGCCGACATCGGCAAAACTGCCGTGATCAGCAGCTTATCGGCCGACGTCGGCAAAAGTCCTACATGCAATCCACTGTAGTGGGCAACAAATTCACCACCCACAACATGAGGCGGCAAAAAACACTTGCAGAGCACAAGAAAAAGCCTGCCCAGTCGCCAGAGGAGAAGACCAGCACACAAAATGAGGCAACAAGCATGGTCTTGGCAGACTTGTGATGTCATCTACAGTGTTTTCTTTCTTCCCAATGGAGACTCAAGCTACCACTTGACTCCTCTTGGCTCTTTTCATATAAATACATAGACTTGGTCATTTGAAGGGGATCTTCCCCACTTTTGTAAAGAGCACTGCTCTCCAAATTTTCCACCTGAATCAATGAACGATAGTTTTACCTCTATTTGGATGGATCTTTTTGTGTATGCATTGAATGTTAATCTGTGTCTAGTCATTGTCTCTTGATGCTCTCACAGGTTCAACACCAGTAAACCTGTGATCTAAAAAGTGCCATTATCTGTTGTTGCCAGGAGTAGAGTTCTATTTTGGAGGTATAAAACAGGTGAGGTCACTTACAGTGTGTATTTCTCAGCACCTTGGTGAGTCCCTGTTTCTTGTGCTTTCCATAAGAACCTCCCTGTCATCCCAGAGACCTGGTCTTTTCTGCCAGATCTGAGTGTATGTACGTTTTTCCCTGATCCTGAGTGTGGATGTGGAAGGTCAACCTATTTTTGGTGTATCACCTCTTTTAGAGTAGGCTATTTGTTTTCATGCTTTTTCTCTATCTCTTTTCATTCCCCCCTGTATACCTATATACCTATATTTTTCACTACCTGAAACAAACAAGATACATCAGAGGGAACTAGCCCATACCTAGAGACTCTCCTCTCCTGCTTCGCCGTCCCACAGGTGAGAGAGGGGTTTCCATGTTGCGGGGAGAGGGTAGGAATCCGTTTTCCTGTCGCTGGGTGCACTTTCCAGCGTCAACATGTATACACATAATATTTAAAATTTTTATCAATTATTAATGCTTTCTATCTTGTAGGAACCCATCGAGCCTCAATCTCTCTAAGTGCGTGCTTTAAGGGGTGCACCAAGAAAGGGGTGGGTAGACCACTGGTGCTTCACATGATTGTTGTCCCTATACCACCACTTGTTATCAATTCAACCATCTTCTAAAAACATTCCCCTAAGCTTGTCCTCCTATTTTGAAACCTTTTCTAGTGATTTTTTGCCTTCATTAGCCCTTCCCTAGCCTAAAATCCTTTTTTATAGTTTATGATACACTATCAACTACATCAACCCTATACTCTAATTGACAAAACTCATTTAGGGTTTAGGCCATCCCCTAAATGACATAAAATAGGACCTAATTTATTTTTTCCAATAATGATATAGAATCTATTGGGCTAACCTTATTGAATAAACTTTTAGAAAGTACTAGGGTTAGATCCAACTATATAAACACATCCATTTAAAAAAAATTTAAATAAGAGAAGAAGAAGAGATATATATTGTGCATCTAATTATCCACCATTATACTTGAGGAACATAACTTAGGTTTTCATACATTTTTGGAGATACAAATCTTGTTTTGTGGAAAATTCTATTTTAGATGCATTGATAGGTTATGTATCCTAGAGATGATTTATCTTTGTCATCCTTACATACCATAATAACCTCTTGAAAATCACCTTAGCCAAAGGAAAGATTGAGGCTCGATGGGTTCATCTCCAAAGGTAAGTATTTATAAATTTGTTGCTCCTTTGTAAGAGTAGATAGATATGTATTTGCAATTCACTCCCATGCATTAATATTCCATATACATTAGCATGAGTATGTCTTCTATGAATGTTTAATTTTAATGTTTATTACCCCCACTTTATGACACAAGCTTTGGTGAACACTAGATTAGACTTTACTTTACTTGTTATTAGTTTAGTGAATATGAAAACATAGGAAATTTTTAGGTTTATTGCATAGTTTTTCTTGACTAAAGTATTTAGAACCCTCCCTAGTGATATTATTATGGTAAGAGATCCCTTGAATAGATATAACACATCCATCTTGGTCATGAAACTAAATATCTAATGTATCAATAATTGAAAGTGTTATAGATTAGTTATATTTCCCTTTTGATACACACTGTTTCATATTCACCAACATAAAACAAATAAAATTGTATGGACTCTAACTCAATAATCATTACCTTCATTTCCAAGTCCTTTAATAATATTAAAAAACCATCCAAGGATAACAAAGCTAAAATTACTTGACTCAGGTGTACATATATAATAATAATTTTAATTAGGTAACCCTCAATTTGGTCTTGAATCTTTAACTATCCCAATACAAGAGGATTTATAATATCCTCAACATACATGTGGTTAATCATACATATACCCACATTTATGAAAAATAAATTGATATTAAACTACAATAAATATTATTAATATGCTTAGGTTACCAAGTCAAATTCAGCCACAACTTTCAAGGAAAATAACATAGTCCAGGTCATCTCGTGATACTGGCTTAATGCCCTCAACCTTATAGGCTTAGGAATGGGATTTGAAGCCCCCATATTTTATCTTATAATATTGATAGGCTAGGGTTTATATAATAGTTCATTTAAATATATTTTTTTATACATATAAATAAAACCTCAAATTCTAAAACCCCATAAAAATTATATAAAACAAGCCAAGACCATGATAGACATGGTTATTAGAATAATTATATAGCCTTCCTCCATTTTTCAATGATTTAGCTTCCTATTGTTATTTTAAAATAATATCTACCACCCTCATGGTCCTACCCATCTTACTTATTATCTTACCCAATCTATGCATGCTCAGTATGGCCTCTAATAGATTCTTATTATATCAGCCCCTCAACCTCATGCCAAAATCCTCTATAAATTAATAACTCCACTCCTTCAATTCCACTTTCACTTATTTCCTTTTTTGCATGTGATCTTGATAGTTGTGTTATCCATGCTCAATACAAGTTAATCCTTAACACAATGATAACCCAAAGACCTAATTTGAAGCTCATTTTCCTATTTTTACAAAAGTAACGAATGATTAAATCACTTGAAGCTTCTAATGAATAATAGATTTATTCAAACTTAAAGTCCTATTCTAATACAAGGTTTTTGAATTACAAACTAGATAATTACCTTGGGGGGGTTATTTGCTACTAGTTCCTCTTAATGCATTTAATTCTAAACATGTTTTTACATATTTTTTTCTTCTATAAGACCCTACACTTTGCCACTGAATTTTTACATCATTTGAAATCAAACATAAAACATGCAAATCCTCTACATCCAAGAAAGTCATAAGTTTAGACATGTATACAAATGTGAATAATAAGATAATCTAGATGTCATACCTTGGTACAAGGTATGTTTCTAAGTTTAATGTAGCTAAGCAACCAACTAGATATATTCATAAGAATAATTTTGATAACTTGGCATCATTTATTAAAATAAATGATGGTTTTAATGTAATTCAACAAATCCCAAAGATAACATACATAACAATATCCCCAGATGAATGTAGTCATACATCACCAAAGACAACTATGAAAATCAATAACATCCATTACAAAATTCATACAACTTGCTTAATAAAACACATAGTTAGCAATAAGAAGTAAATAATCATTCAATAGACATAAGTGTGTGTGGGTTCCTTATTTCCTTCTCTTTACCCCTAATGTAATTATCTTTTCCCCTATTTAATTATACTCTTCCTTCACATTGTCAATGAGGGAAGAAATAACCTAAATCTAATTGATCAAATAAGCTGGTAGTTATCCCATATCATGATAATAATCAACATGTAACCATAATAACTATTAAATCTAACAAACTAGTGACAATTATGATCATAATCATAATGTATTAACTCATCGATACACACACACATATAGAACAAACAACATAAACTAATATAGTTCAAAATAAATAATAGATCTACTAATAATCAAAAACACAATCTTCTGATAATGCTTTAAAAATACATAGGGAAAAACTGGATGTAAAAAATCCTCCCAGGGTTATAGGTTCTAAAAATATTTTATGTCATAACCTCTTGGGATCCTAGAGGCATCAGACCATTAACCATCTTGCAAAGCTCTAATTTAATGGGATGATGTCATGTGGCATCACTTGAATAACATTAAAAAGGGTCACAAAATTTACTAAGGCAAAAACTGAAAGAAAATATGAAAGTGAAAACTGACTAATGTCAAAATTCAAGCAAATGATTTAGTCGGTAAGATCATACAACAAAGGTAATAAGATGTTAGAAAATTCAAAAATGCAGCTAAAGAAAAATATGATAAAATAAAATGGCCAACCAAAGGTCAAAATAATAATTAAACCAGAATGGTTGAATCCATAACTTGATATGAGCATGAATCAAAGTAAAACTTTGAGATAACTTGATGAGATATAACTCGGCTAAGATAATCTAATATGGTTGCAATGGCTATTGTTGACCAACTGATTTAGGTAGTCTTATTTCACAGAAGGAAATTATGGTAAGATAAGAATGAGGCCAATGACCATCTAAAATATTAAAACAAGAATACATCAAGCCTTATTCATTATTTAAACCCCAAACCAATACTCCCAATTAGTTTTGTTGAGTAAGGATTCAATCCTGGAGACTCTAGTTTACACAACATCTCTAAAGTTAAATGATATATTTAATGCATATACCATCTTGAAGGCTCAATCAAATATTACAATTGGTAATGGCTATCAGACTCATCCAATTCCATTCAAGTCAAAAATTAAATGTGATTGATTTGATATGAATCATAAATAACTCATACAAGAAATATTATCTAAACTTCCTCTTTCATTTTGTTAAATCAATTCTAGCAAAGGTGACCTCAGTCCAATCTAAAGTTTTCATGCCTTGTTATAATATATCGATAGATCCAAGCTCTAATAAATATATTATTTTAATATGAAATGGTCTTGATAAAAGGGAAGGTTTATAACATTTTACCTATTCATTTGCTAAGTATCAAGGAACTCTTTCGTAAGACATAATCTCAACTAGAATAACATCAATATTCAATTTATTCCTGCAAGCTATATTGTTATTCCTGATAACAATCTCATATATATTTATTTTATTTCCCATTATATTTAGATAAGTTTGATCCATTAGATCACATCACCTTAGATCATAAAGGGAGACACAATTCTTAATTTATAAGCTTCTCATAATAAAGATTTGAGCTAGAGAATCAAACTGACAAAATTAGTTAAAGATCCAAACAAGCTAAGGAATCTTTCCTTACACAAAAAATCCTTCCCAAGGATCTACATATAGAATGTATACCATTCAGTTACATTTTAGTTTATCAAAGAGGTTCAACATAATATAACATAAATATTTACCCATAACTAGGTCATTATACAAAAGGCTATCTTTCATAAGAGTAATACAAGTAGGTTAGATGTTATTTAATATTTAAGAATACAATAGATGTCATCCATCTTATATATAAGCATGAGACACAATCTAAGGCCAGATTTAATAACAAATGAATAATTATTCTTCAGTAATCATCCTCATTCACTCCAAACAACTGTAGGCCATTTAAAGGAAGGCTCAATTCAAAACCTTTTGTCATCATCAATCTACAACTCTAGACACTCCTGCACTCAAAAATCCAAACTCAAAACATGTTTACATAGCTTGGTAAAGGTAAGGGTGAATATATAAACAAGGGTACTTTAACTCAAGGGAATGATCGTGTACCCACCTATAGTCCTATTCTCTCTTCTTACCCAAGGAGACTCCCAATCCTAAATATCATTCAAGTAATCATTCAAAGAATATTTAATTAAAGCTAAGCTTTTATAATTATATAAAATTAATAGGCAATCTTTTACAACATAAATAAGGCCCACCATTTGATTGGATAACAAGAGGAAACCTCACTCAAATGATTTCATCCAATAGTCATAGGAGGGTCAATAAATCTACCATCGTGCCTCAACATGAGAGGGATTAACTATCTACCACCATGATGTTCATGGGAGGGTCAAGAAATATAATACCATGTCCAATATAGGAGGCTTGAAATTATACCACCATGAATATGCTTCTCACAAACAACCACCACATTATGTCACAACAACATTATACACTCAAAATAGAAGCTTAAGCATTCATGTCAAGCAAGGAGGAACACAACCTCTCCTAGGCCCTTGACTAGGCCAAGAACTAAATTTCATTCAATTCACAAACATGGGAAGGTAATAAAAAAGGTAGAATAAACCAAGTGTTCTTTTTTTCCTTAATGCCCAATAATTAAATAGAGGACAAAACTATTTTCATTCAAAGGAATAAGCCATAAAAAAAAGTTAATAAAAATCCCACCCAAGTGCTTCACGACCTCTTGAGTGCTAGCCATAAGTTTTTTAAAACTCAAATCTCCTAACCATATCTTCCCACTTTCTATTACCCTCCTTTTTCTCTCCTCTACTTATTCTATCTTCCTTTTCCAAAATGGCCAAAATTTCCCACATAAATTATTCAAATTATACATATGGACATCTTAGACTTATCCAACCACCCTCTACTTGCCATCTCGTGCCTTATTATGGGATGTTATTTTCCATGTTCAATTAAGGAATATGGTAGATTTTCAAGTTCCTATGGTTGCCTCTTAGACTCCTTCACCTCTTCCCACTTGATTCTAGACTTACAAAATCAATGGAATATTTGCTAGTTGGACACTAAATAATCTAAATGTTAGTTTATGTGGGATACAAGATCTTAAGGTAAGGTAAAAACAAGTTCCACCAACTAAACCTCAAGGCTAACTACCTAAACAATGTGTTAAGTCATAAAAAAGTGACACTGGTATCTTAGACAAGTGACTAATTAAGACAGGCTTAAGAAAGGTTTAATAGAAGGTTGTTTAGTGATATAACTATGCTTGGCATAGTCTCTTTCCTTCATTGGATTTTCTTTATTTCTACACATTTGATATAGACATCAAATGCCTCTAACCTAATAGCTAAATCTATTGAATTTAATCAATTAGGGCACTCAATCAATTATTCATAGCCAATATCCAAGGAATATAAGCATTCACATAGATATATTCATATAACTTTATATAGATACAATTAATAATAAAAAAGTTTATGAGAGATGATGCAACAGCATTTAAGTCAATATATCTTATAGACATAATTAGATTCATGATTGAAACATCACATAAAGAAATTGTAAGCATTATAATTTACTAACTAACTAATAAAAACATGATTGGTAATATGTCTTTCTCATGGTCCCCAACACATGACAATTGTTCACAAAATTCATGCATTCCTCATTTGGTCATGGATAACAACATAAATTCATAATCAAAATTAGATTAACCATAATCTCATAGTCATCAATGTCAAATATGAGCACTATGCAAAATGGGGCCTTATATTTATGGGATGAAACTCTAATTTCATTCAAAAACATGTGATTCAAATGAGAGTGATGTACTTTTATGGTAACATTTATCTCTTGGCATGCATGGTGCATTTTATTAAAACATATTGACCACATGCCAATATGGTAGAACCATTGATATTTATAATAGTTGATGATGGTTTTTGAGCCACATATTATTCCATGAACAGATTCATGTCATAAACCACTACCTATTTAGTAGGAGACTTGTACATTATTTCACCCATGTTTTTAAATATTTCCTACCTTATTTCAACATCATTGACCTTTGAAATCAAGTTTTTTAGTGATGCTCTCCTCACATGCCAACAATAGTATTCCTTGCATTAAAACACTTCCCTAGACTTGCAATGATGAAGTAAACATAATAAAATAAGAAAATAAATAATTGTTTTCAATGACAATAAGAAATATTTATAATATACATGGGCTTAACTTACCTAATAGCAGCAATTTCAGCATAAGCATCATCCACCATGAAAGCATTTGGTTTCTATTCTAACATGTGATAATGTGCATAGATCATTCACTTCCCCATCCATGATGTTAGGTCCAAAAGATTCACCATTAACATTAACACCCACTCAATAGTAAGTCCATTGTGCATACTATCAAATATAATAAGCGTATATAACATGAACTACATCGTAAAACATAAACATAAGTTTTATACAATAACAAGTATGAAGTTTCAAATTTGGAGATCCACAAGTACCTTTCACACATTTATCCCATATGTGGAGTCTATTGAAAGTATACTATTGTGTGCATACTTCAACATCCACTGATGTTGTTGAGGTAGTTGGAGTCCTAAGACAAAGGGTTTCTCCTCCATTCCTATTTTTTCAAAATTTTCAAACACAAATACCTTTCAATATTTTTAGTGACAATTTTTTTAACACTATCCACATCACTAGGATAAAATATATATTTTGCCTCCTTCATCCTTCTTTGAATATTGCATATTTCATCTTTAGTCATGAAATCATCCCTCTCCATCTAACCTTCAAATAATGTAAGTTTTTTATTGCATATTTGATGCTTTTGGTGAACAAGTTCATGGGTCGGGCCTAACAACAACAACCTCTCCACCCAACCCTGCAATGCATCAATACTGAATGGAGATAGAGTATAATGATTACCCCTAAAGTCATTGATCTCTTTTTCATGGCAAACCATGCCTCACCAATCTATATGTCCCATGTTTTTATATGTAATCAAAGATATTTTTATATCTTCATCAACACATGAATAGAAAAGTGACATTGGCATCCATGATTCAAATGCTTATGGCTAGGTCAACTACCAATACCAACATTCTAAACATTTTAAATTTCATAATGCGCATCATATTTAGTCCTAGAATACTTAAGGCCATACATACACCAATAACTATATGATTAATATATAAATTAGAATATAAAAAAATACCAATTCATATTTAAAACTACTATTACTAGACATAATATTTAAAATATGTATTGGAGATATATCCAAATCTTAAATTTTTTTAAGTCAAATAGCATAGGATTGAATGTACTATCATTGATATGAAAGGTAGTGGGATACCTTGATCTCTTAAATTCACCATTTATGAAGTCTTTTATACGATCTCATTGTATCTAGAGAACAATATCTTTACTATTGTGTAGATTTTACTCCACTCGCTCCACTCTAATTAATTGGAAGATAATTCCACATGACATGAATTTTTCACTATAAGAGATAATAATATCTTCCACTTGGATGTTATTTATGAAGTGAGCAAGACAAAAAAATATATACTTATTAATTTATGCATAAACAAGGCACATTGATAAACAATTAACATTCATAAACAAGAAACATTGATAAACTATTAGCATTGACAAACAAGGGGCAATGATAATCATATATGCAAATGTATGAAAAAATATATAAAAATTACCAAACATATGCATTTATATGCTTTCCTGAAATCATACAATGTAACAATTTATAAAAGCATAAGAACCATTTAACAACTTCCTTGCAAAGAGTATGGATGATTTTATTGAAAAGTTAAGTTGTCTTTTACTTATGTTATCAATTTATTGTTGACGGTAATATAAAACCTATAAAAAAACATTAAATCATAATATAGTTCATTGGTACTCTTAATGGGTTCAATAATAAGAGAGTGAATCCCAAATTGGGGATTCTACAAAATGTGTAAAGTGGCACTTCTAATATTTATGTGCTAAGTGATTACATCCTTGATACAAGGCCCATCCTTAATAATTTTACATAAAAGAATTTATTACAAGTGGAAACATGTGGCAATGATGTAATCATGATCATTAATTGATAATTTTAACCATTATTATCTTAACCACATGTAATAAGATATAATAATATCACTTATAACATTTAAGTATCATGAAAAAAAATTTCAAGATCATACCTAAAATTTCATTCATTTAAAAAATTGATTACAACTTCACGTGGTAAGTACTCTCTACCAAGAGAGAGCCCTCATTTCATTGCTTCCACATACAATAGTTTTCTCCTTCCTACTCCCAATGAAATACCCCAATATCATACACATAACATATATAATGGAAATACCACAAATATAGAAAAATAATTGTCATAAAATAACAAGTATGCCCTCTTGAGTCTCCCTAAACTTTACAATAGAGTTTCATGTTGGGCATCTAATAGTATTTAATTTGGCATAATTGGAAACATGTCATGGTCATAGTACCAATGATGGTGTATGTTTTTCATTATTTATATTCAACTCTAAATCAGAAACTGGTATAAGAGGCTCATTAACAATGTTTTTTAGGTGCATAAGTGGCGAAACCACTCTAGTACAATTGGATGAAGCACCAACACTACTTGGTCTACCCCACCTCACCATTGCTTTCACATCCACAACATCATGTACACATTTTATCTTCACATCAATAAAATTCCACATAAGTGACAGTACCTATTTATCAAGTGTGGTCAAATTATTGTCACTTACATAAATATTACCAGACATTTGGTCTATACTATTCTAGAAATGATTTCAACAACCACATTCTCTAAATTTTGATTAAAAATAGTCAAAAGACCACGAATAAGAGATACATAGTATGAACCTTTTAATTTTATACCATCATTAATTAGAACAAAATTAAAGGTTATCACTTAATTCCTTAGACCATAAATAATATATGCATATTTAAAAAACATATTTCTTGTATTATACTAAAAATCTATATGCAAAACATATGTGTTATCCGTAATCCTATGAAAAAAAGAAATTATTTAGAAAACATAAGCTTCTTCAAGATTCATAAAATCATCTTATGTTAATGAAAATAATTTAGCACACCCTAAACTCAACACTTTGACAAGGTTATCCTTAGAGAGTGCTATCAAATAAAAGACCAACAATGTGCATCTTTACATACATTACATTAATAAATTGCATATAAGACTACTTATGAAAATGTTAAAATGTCAACTAATACTATGGTATTGAATATTTGTCTCCTTAAATTATTATAATTACTATAATTCAAAAAATAAATAAATAAATTGAGTGATACTAACCCAATAGGGTATACCATCAAACACCTTACTTCTCATGCATCTTACTTGTCATAGCTAAACACTATATACACAAAAATCCAACCTTACCCCTAAAATATTAATTACTCCAAGTATTCATGAATACAATCAATTGGTTTCCATGATCCTTATTATTAATTTGATTGAGTTATCAAAAAAAAATTAACACAATACATGTTTTTAAAACCCATAATAAACACTTATACTAAGGACTAAATTAAGATAAACATAACATTGAGAGAAACATACTAGTTTATCCACCACCTATACCACTCTTTCCATTATAAATAAGAAATTAAACATTAGAAACATTAATTCATATCACCATTTAATGGATATTTAGGATTAATAATTACATTAGGCAAAATGCTAGTTACATTGGTTAATTATTTACCATAGGGTAAATAATACTTATTATTTGTAAGTTACTGTATGTGTAAATATGGCAATATAATTAGTTAATAATATATTATTTTTATATATTAATAATATATATTAAGAGTTTGTTATAATATGTTTGTACGTGAGTTTGGAGTGAATCAACCAACTCAATATTATAGGAGATTGCGAGATATTCTAGAGGATTGAGTGGTTAGTAAGATTTCAATAATATAGGAAATACTTTCCTATATATTTATGTAATGGTTTGATTATAATATGTAGTAGTAGAATATTTCTCTATGTGTTTGGCTTCAAATATATTTGTATGTGTTAAATTTACATATAAGCTCTTCAAATACCTAATAGTGGTACATGGTAGTCATGGAGACCTAAGATATTGTATTGAGATAGAGCCATTATAGTTCTTGACTGCCCCAGATGATGAGAAAGGATACTTATGGATAGTTTCTATAACATATAGTAATTTCATAGTCTTTAAGGTTTTATTGTATCTTTAAGGTAGCTTTGTGAGTCTTAAGGTATTTTGGAGAATAATTCATTGACAGATCTTGTGGTTATTACTGAGATCATTTAGTGATATGTGGATGTTTCATAAACACATTTGTAATTGTGTGTTCCCATTTAACATCAAGGCATAGGGTTATCCTCCTACCAAAGTGATCACTGGAGCTTAAAACATTACAAAGATTAACACTAAGGGAGATAGACCTTCACAATACAAAATATCAGTGTTAAAGGAGACAATCTAAATAGCAAACATGCATAAAAATCACTCTAGATATTGAAATTAAATCATTCTAGATATTGAAATTTTAATATATATGTAATCCATTATAATTTTGATCTCCACATACAACTTCTCTAGGATATATGCAGAAGTTTTACCTTTCAACAATGGTCCATTTTATTTATAGTATCTCATGCCACAACTGTACACATGTTTCTAAATCCAAATTGGCATTAATTTTTTCATTACATCTTCCAACATCGAGATATGCTCAAACAACTTAGTCCAAACCACATTCTAAGGCAAATCCAATCTAATCATTGAGTTGCATCTCCCAACATCAAAATCTATTCATATAACTTAGTCTAAACTGCATTCCAAGGTGGTTATAATTTATTTACTAAGTTACGTCTTCCAACATCGATAATTACATTCCATGATAGCTACAACTACTTAGTCCAAGGCAGTCTTCTTCAAAACCACATTATTTTTTTATTTTAGGAGTAGTGATTGGAAAATCACACTACACTTGAAGCATGGTGTGGCTTTACATCCAACACATTCTTCTTGATGGTCTACCAAAAATGCTACATGACAAATTGCTTCATCAGTCTACTCTTCCATCTTTAACATCTTGCATGCAACATAAGGTTAGACCAACTTTTAAGTATAGTGTTTTGTTAGATTGTTTAGGTTTATTAAGATTATAGGCTTAAGATATTTAAATATTTCTTAGTTCGTATCGATAAATTATGTTTAGGTTTATTTCTATTAATATATTAAGTATATAACTTATTAAGTATATATCATTTAAAATTTTATTATTTGGTACATGTTAAAAAAATATGTATCTTATTGAAAGAATAATGATTCAATAATTTATGTGTCATAAATGTCAAAGTCAAATAGATTTAGGTTCATTATCAAAAATATTCAAAGTAGTATCGATAGAATGTATTTAGTCATTAAAGAGTCAAGAGTCAAATTTGATAGTTTCTATATTTTAAAGGACACATTCTTAGTTGAAATTGATGTCCAAAAAAAATATGTATTTCCACATTATGGGGGGTTCTAATTTATATGGAATTAACCAATAGAGAACCTACTAGAACCATCAGAGCACGTCATGACTAATCTAACTAAGTGAGACAAATGAAGGAGGTTGGAGGCATTAAAAAATGAAGGCCATTCAAGCCTCTCATTATCCACTAGTGATGGGGCCACTTTTGCTTTAGTGGCATGTGTTTTATAATTGTGTGGTGCGGTAGATACATTTTTTTTTAGTATGTTTTGTAATAATAATAGAGGTTCATTCCTGTTTACTTTTGAGTAGTTCCCATGTAACCCCTTTTGTGGAAGAATTGTAGAATGTTGATCAAAATGTATTTTAATAGTCATGATGTAAAGGTTATTGGTAAACTTATGAAAAACCACTTGTTTAAGGTTTCTTATGAACTTGTAAAACTAATTGTATAAGGTTTATGGTGAGCTTGAAAACCATTTGTGAAAATTTATTTGTACACCTATAAAATCAATTAGGTAAGGTTATTGATCGAAGTTGGGTAAAACCATCAGAGAAAAAGTGTGGAGGATGAACAAAATTTTAGGTATTTTTTCATGCCTAGTTGGTGGCTATATCCATCCATTAAATCTAATTGTAAGAATACAATGTGTTGGAGTTTTGGGCAAACTTGATGTTGCATAGTTGAAGAGTTAATCATGAGCACACAGAGGTGGCATGCTACAATCGAAGAATGGGATATGTTTTACCATGTAAAAAATAAAGGGGGAATATTGAGGATTAGTATTTACATTAGGTAAAATACTATTTACATTGGTTGATATTTACTGTAGAGAAAATAATATTTACTATTTATAAGTTACCATATGGGTAAATATGGTAATGTAGTTAGTTAATAATATATTATTGTTATGTAACAATAATATATACTAGGATTTTGTTATAATATGTTTGTACGAGAGTTTGGAGTGAATCACCCAAAGCAATATTATAGGATATTATGAGATATTCTTGAGGATTGAGTGGTTAGTATGATTCCAATAATATAGGAAATACTTTCCTATATGTTTATGTAATGGTTTGATTATAATATGTAGCCGAAGAATATTAATCCATGTGTTTGGATTTAAATATCTTTGCATGTGTTAAATATGCATATAAGCTCTTCAAATACCTAACAAGGGAATACTTATAACCACCCTCAACATGATCTAAGTCATAAAATATAGATGCAATTTTAAAGACATAACAAGGTAAAATCCTAAAATCATTGCCAAATAAGTATATCATTAGGTTCAAGCAATAAAAAATATAGTAAATGAGTTTCCATGATCCTTCTATTATTAACTTGATAGATTTATCAATAAAATAACACAATAAGTGTTTTGAAAATTCACAAGAAACACTTATACTAATTACTAAGTTAAGAGAAACATAACATTGAGATAAAAATAATACTAATTTATCCACCACCTATGTCATTTTTCTATCAATAACAAAAAATTAAATATTAGAAACATCCATTCATATCACCATTTAAGAGAATAGTTATAACCACCCTGAGCATGAGCTCAATCATAAAATATATATGCATGTTTAAGTGCAAAACATGGTAATATCCTAAAATCATTCCTAAATAAGCATACCATAAAGTTAAAGTAGTCAACAATAAAGTCAATGGTTTTTCATCATCATTCTATTATTAACTTGATTGAGTTATCCACAAAAATGAGCACAATAAGTGTTTTGCAAGCCTGTAATAAATAATTATACATGCCCATCCTTCACATTAATATAATTATCACTGAACAACTGAGGAGTATTATGGTAATTTTATTGTTGATTTCTTGAAGGAATTAATGATTAATTAAGACATAGTTTGTTTTATGTTTACTGAATTGTTGACTACTTGAAAGAATTAATGATTAGTTAGGGAGTAATCATTCATTAAACACATAATTTATTGAATATTTTTTGTAATTAGGATATGCTACTTATAACTCATTAAATTCCAATTACTAATTCAAACAAAACTCACACTCTTATACTTTGCTTCCTAGAATAGGGCATTAGTACACATGGAATTATAATAAGGCATTATACTAGTACAATTAACTATAAAATAAGTAGGAAATTAGTAATTACTAGAATAAGGCATTGGTACATAGGGTATTATACTTTACAATCACTTATAAAATAATGGAGTGTTCAAATAGAAGTTGCATTAAAGTATAACCAATAGACTTCATAATTTGAGTGTACATACAAGGTTAATGAATAGACTAGGGGTTAAAATTCCAAACATTCAAATTCTTTTATAGTATAAAGATAGACTACAAAGGTATAGAGTTTAAATTCCTTTATATATAGCATTTTCAACAATGATTATTCAATAAATTCATGTGTTCACTAAAATATATGTATCATATCCTGATTACACAAACTATTCAATAAACTATGTGTGGAATGAATGATTATGCTCTATCTAATCATTAATTCCTTTAAGTAGTCAATAATCTAATCAACATAAAACAAACCCAAATATATTATGTAAATTAAACTAGTATGCCCTTCTAATATTCTAAACTGATATATGCTCAAGGTTTGGAGATTCAATAATGTAAACAATGTAATCCATTGTAGATAACCAAATTATATAATAAAATTCCTCCCTACAGATGCTCCTACAATATGTGCTTCTAGAATTGGTTAATGATGAATGGGATGATGCAAAGATCAAAAATTAATAGTTTAATAAAAAAAGAGAATTGGTATAGTATTAAAACAAGGGAAAGATGCACAAGTAATAAGTCAGGGTTCAATGGTTATTAACATTTATTTTTCAACTAGTGTTTAGTTTAACCCTTAGCATTTAGCTTAACCATTATTGTTTTCCTTAACTATTTTTTATTCCTTAACCATTTTAGTGTACCTTAACATGTTGTTAACGGATGTTAGCCCAAGCATGAGTGATAGACATTGACCAATTTAGTGGGCCCCATAAAAATGTTAGCCAGAAATGTGAACACACTAGATAGTTAAGGAGATATGTAAACAACAACATTAAATATTGGAATTGATTCACCTTATAATCATGTTTAAATTCCCATATCTATATAGGGGAGGGGGGGACTAGGACAAATGACATATTCTTTTTATTTATCCACTAATTAACATAAAATCTTACCAAAAATGTTATATATGCAAACTTTTAAATTGTTGACTTACTAGACATACCAATTAAAGGGTGGCCTCTGAATTTAGGCCCCTAGAAATATTATTAAAAAGGTAGTTTTATAGATTTAAAATGAATCTTTGTATATAGAAATTAATTTAATACTTGAAGCTAGTTGTGGGGTGCACCATAATAATGAATTATTAATTCTCATATAACTCTTTCTATATATTTATGAATTTTAGAGATATTTGGCCCTTTCCTTTCAAATTATGTTTGATCTTTGCCAATGTTTAAATATAAACTTTCATTTCACAATATTTTGCATCTCTCAAGGATTACTTCTATTATTCATTAGGGAAAACTTTAGCAGTGAATATACGTGATTTGGTTGTCTTACTTTTCTCAAATTTGAAATTGGCTATTTTTTTTCATGTCACACTCTATAATAATTCACCAAAAAATCCACGTACATTACAATTTCTTATGCGAATGGCCAAACAATTTCTTGAACTAACGGTTTTATTTTTTGTCTAGCCAAAAAATTGATGATCTAGGATTTTTAAATATCTTTATAATCCTGGACAATGTATGGGCCTTTGAATAACATTCACCTAAAATCTAGACAAAAATTTTGAATTTCAATTAAATTCACCAATTATACTTATTATTAAAATGCACTATATGTGTTTATATATATATATATATATATATATGTATATATATATATATATGTATATATATATATATATGTATATATATATATGTATATGTATATATATATATTTATATATATATATATATATATGTATATATATATATATATGTATATATATATAGTGCATTTTAATAATAAGTATAATCACACACACATATATATACATATGTATGCATATGAATACATACATGTATGTATGTATTGTATGTATGTATGTATGTATGTCTCCTTTAACCTAAAGGTTAGGTGGTTCATTGTGCTCACTCCTCCCCCTCCCCAGATCTCCATCTCCCATCTATATATAAGGGAGGGGAGGGGTAAGGGAGTGCCCCATTTATAGAGAAGCTAGGGGACCTCCCCTTTGGCCTCCCCATCACACAAACACACACACACACACACACACACATTAATATCCCCACTATAGATTAATTGAAATGGGAACCCTATAGATTGAAGGTGGGGGTCGGCCATATCTATAATCTATGGATATGGGGGCTAAGGAAGGTTAGGTCCCTGTCTATAGCTATATGTTGCCCCTATATCTATATATGTAGGTTGAACCCTATAGTGTGTGTTTGTGTGGGATCCTATCTTTATATGTGGAGGCTAAGGGATACTATATAGATAGATAGATAGGGATCATTTCTACCTCTAGGCACTCCCCTGATAGCCCCAGATAGATATAAACTACATGTATGTATGTATTTACATACATACATACATATATTTATGTATTATATGTACATATATATAATACATTCATGTATATATACATACATACATGTATGTGTGTATATTCATGTACATACATACATACATATAATATACTATACATATTCTTACAATGTACTATATGTGTTTATATATATAGGTATGTATGTATGTATGTATGCATGCATGCACATATATGTATGTATGTATGTATGTATGTATATACATAAATACACACACACATACATATGTATATGTATGTGCATATATATATACACACACTTGAAATTAAGCACTATTTTTCCATCCTCATGACTTTTACATTGTATGAAATATATAAAATTATCCAATAAATACACAGTTATTCATACAAATAAATCAAGCAAAATTGGATTTGAGTCAATAAATCTATTAGACTAATTTAAAATAGTTATATCATTGTAGTTTACAACTTATATGTAAATATATGAATTCAATGAAAAATACTTACAACATGTTTAAGTTTACAAGTTATTTTTTTCGATACTTAATTTTATAACTAAGCTTCATGATTTCACTCTGTATAAAATGTTTGTGATTATTCTGCACTTTTATACATTTGTTAAAGTTTAGTAGATTGTGATTCTTTTCTATACCTACAATTTTTTCCAAGGATTCAATGTTTTTATAAGCATTCAATGCTTTCCTGTGCCTATGATTCTTTCCTAAACCTATAATGGTTTTCTAGGCTTGTGATGCCATTCTAGGCCTATGATGTTTTCCTAGGACTATGACTATTTTCTATGCTTGCGATAATTTCCCATAATTATGATAATTTTCCAAGATTAGATTACCTCTATAGGCTTGTGATGTTTTTCTAGTCTTGCAATTATTTTATAGGCATGGAGTGATTTTATAGGATTGCTATGTTTTTCTAGTCTTGTGATGATTTTATAGTCCCACGATGCTTTTCTAAGCTTGTGATGATTTTATAGACTTCTGATGGTTTTTCAGGTCTATAATGCATTTTGAGCGTTATGATGTTTTTCAAGGCTTATGATGCATTTATAAGCTTGTTATATTTTTCCATACCTACAATACTTTTCATGACATATGAACTATTATAGGCTTATGATGTTTTTGTAAGATTGCAATGTTTTTCTAAGGCTATAATTTTGCATGGATTTTTTTCCCTGTGTGTAATTCTATTTCTATAGTGATTTTTTTTTTCATATCTTGGTACTACATTCACTAATTTTTTCACTAAAATATAAATATTTATCAAGATTAACCTTTTCATTAACCGAAAAATAATTTTTTTTTAAAAAATTATCCATAATCTTGATTTTCATTTTCATAGTATTTTCCACCATTGCGAATAACTTTCTAGAAATAATCGTCACTAATTCTATAACTTGTTTGGGTGGGTTCCATAAAAATTTCCATGTTATTCATTGCTAGTATAGAATTGTGAATTATATTTCATAAGTAATTTTTATAAGTTGTATATGTGATACATATATTTTTTATTTTTTAAATGTTCATGTAAGTATACAGGGAAAATGGAAGGTCAAATGGTTTCTTAGAATCAAGTAGGAAGAGAAATAAAGAGATGAGAAAATGAAGAGTCATGATAGGTCCATAAGCATCTAACACTCATAAAAAGATAAGCTAGTTTTTTTTTTTTGTTATTATGTATATTAGGTTTTTCTAGTTAGTCTCTATTATAAATAAATGTATCCTTAGTCATATCACTTTGATATAACTAATAATATGAATAATAATTCATATGTTTATGAAATTTTACATGGTTCTCTATGTAAATATTAATATTTTTTCAAATTATGAATGTAAATCACTCTCATTTAAGTAGTTAAATGGAGTAAATACATGTTACAAAACCTTTGACCATCAAATTATAATGTATGGATTATCCCCTATCTGTGAGTCTTGTAGAAACTTATTGACCCATAAACTAGGTAGAGATTCCACTCTAAGTCTCATCAATACAAATATTATTATCCTACCTTATCAATAATTTGATATGTGACTATTATAGGTTATTAGCCTTTAAAAATATAGATAAACAAGTGATAAAAGTGAAATGTATAACCTACTACATGTTAAAATGAAGCATATGAATGAGCAAATCATAAAATAAACACAAGTTTTATCCAAGAGAAACCCAATGTGGTAAAAACTTCAGTACCAAGGAAAATCACACTCCCCTTCCATTATTAAAATAAAGAATATACAAGGTAATACCAACTTGGCCTATATGGATAAAATATTCAATATTATACTATCTAAAAATCATATACAAACCCTAATTTTCACTTATTAGACACTTATCTACACTTAAACATGTTTGAAACAATAATCTACAACTAGGAAATAATGAGATAACAAGAAAAATGCTCAAACTTTTTATAAACAATGTAAATCCAAATTCCATCCTTCTCACTATGTTTTTATGATCCTTGATACCTTCCCTGTAATTGTATTAATGCTCTTTTAACCTTAAATATTATCAAGAAATTGAATTGAACCATCAAGGTGAATATGAAGTGTCATAACTCTCCAAATTCGCATGGATCTAGAGTCCTACAATTGGATCCAGAGGTTACTAGTCAAGCTTAAGATTTTTTTAGTTTGTCTCTCAAGACCAAATCCGATGTTAGAGTCCCTAACTTTTGGGGGTCATAACTTTTGCATATGACCTCAAAATTAAGTGCCTTTTTTTAGATCTTGTGTAATTTTTAGAGGGGAATTCAAATTTGTAATCAAATATACTTTTGACATAAACCATATGATATTTTTACTTGAATATTAGAAACTATTACCTTTATTTAAGTTTCAAGAGCTCACAACTTATCATCTCATCTCTATGAAGATATTTAAATCACCCTCATACTAATTTTCCAAAGAAGCATATCTGATCTAATATTTTTTAGTGTATTAAAATCATATATTAAAAACATGAGTTACATCTAATTAGGCATAGTGATAATATCTAATACACATGGCTAGTATATTAGGATTAAAATTTGGATCATACCTCCCTAATTTGAGGTTTTTAAGTCCCTAAAAGATTTGAGAATCCTGTAAGCGAGAAAATTTATTCCCCACATCTTTTCTTGATTACCATTTGGAATTTCTGGGTAGTTGACCTTTTAACTAAGCTAACCAATGTTCTTTCACTCTTCTTTACATTGTCCTTTCCTTCTGCTAAAAAACAAAATCCTCCTCTAATGCCAATTGATTATCTGGAGTGAGGTTTTCAATGGAATGTGGAAAAACCTTTCATATTCATTATCTAACATAAAAAGATAAAAAAAAATACATAAGTTATCAACATTGATAACTGAATATATCTTCATATAAGGATACAAATTAAGTCTAAAAACATTCTTTTCCATATGTTATAGAATTTAAAATGGAACATACCTAAAAGTCATAAGCATCTTAGACTCACCTTGGAGCCTTTATCTACTCAAGTACAACCATAAATTGTCACCAACAAGGAAATTTTCCTTAGTCTTATGTTAATCATGTCTTGTTTTGTACTTATCTTTAGACTCCTCCAACCTCTCTTTCACTTAGAGGTAAATTAGCTGAATATTTTAAATGTTTTTTTCAACTTTATTGACCTTAGGATCCACTTTCCCATTTCCTTTGTATGGATGTATCAAAACAACATCAAATGAACATGGAGGTAAGTAACTAAAATAAGTTTCAAAAAGAGATTTTATATTATAAGAATGCATAAATTATTGTAAGAATCTTAAATATATACCAAATTTTTATCACAAGTATTAGGAAGATTCCTATTATACATGCTCAAAATCTATACCAATGTTATGTTCACAACCTATGTTTTCCCATTGATTTGTGGGTTATAAAGAGGTAGACCATTTCAATTTAATATCTATCTTCTCCCACAATGTGGACCAAAAATTCCCAAGAAACCTTGAGTCCCAATCTGAAATAATAGAATTTGGCAAACCAAAGTAAACTCACACATTAGCAAAAAACAACATAAATGGATCACTATCTTTAAGGGTCTTCTTAAAAAGAAAAATAATACACATCTTACTAAACCAATCCACAAACACAAAGATATAGTCATGCCCTTTCCTTGACATAGGCAACCCACCAAAAAAATCCATGGAAATGATTTCCCATAGCCTAGAAGGAACTATTAATGGCACATATAAACCCCACTTCCTATTAATAGGCTTGCTTATACTACCTAATACACATCCTCTTATGAATTGGGTAACATATACTTACATATGAGGGCAATAAACATACCTTTACAAATGCGAAACAATATTTATAACACCAAAATGTCCTACAACTTTTGAAGTATGGGCCTCCATCATTAGTTTAAATATCTTGTGTGCGCACACAAATATTACCCAACTTGTAGAGCTATCCATATTGAAGGTAATAATCCTTCTTGGACTCAAAACCTACACCTTGGGATTTTACTACTTGAAGAAATAGATCCTAAAAATATGCATCATTCTCATATTCTTCTATATAATATTCATACATAAAAGGCTCAAGAAGAGTTATGGTGCCCATAACTAAAATAAAAGGAGGTATAAATAACATATCAATTAGTTTGTTGGTCACACCTTTCTTATATTTGATAACCAAATTATTTTTTTACAAAAATACCATCCACTTATAGTGTCTATTTTGTAAAAGTTTAGTTTGAGCCTACAAATATTAGAGAGGTTGATGATCCATGTGGATAATAATTTCCTTAATCATGAGATAGTGCTTCTATTTCTTTCCCGATTGGATAAGATCATACAATTCCTTGTCATAGTTACAATAATTTAAAATTACACCATGAAATAACTTAGAATGATATCATAGCAACTTACCTCTTTGAAATAGAACATCCACATAAAATAGTAACTGGCATCCATTTCCACCTCAAAATATAAATGCAAGTTAGGAGAAGTTAAAACCAGAGCATGGATAATATTATATTTAAATAAATCAAATACACTTTTTTGTTTATTACCCCAAGTAAAAGTATTACCATTTACTTTAATGGCATGCAAAGGTGTAGTTATGGAAGAGAAGTTATCAATGAACTTACTTAAATAATGGATTGCACCAATAAAGTTTCTTATTTGGGTCACATTGGAAGGCCTTGGCCAATTTATGATGGAATCTACTTTCTTAAGATCAATTCTCAATTCCCCATCTCAAACCACATGTTCCAATAAGAAAATAGATTATTTAGCAAACTCACATTTAATCTCATTCAACACTAACTTATTCTCCTTCAAAAAGTTATAAAAATTATTTAATATGATTAATATGATCATTTAAATTTATAATGAAAATAAGAATATCATCCAAATATATAATGACAAAGGAATCAATAAATGGCCTCATTACCTCATTCATCAACCACATGAAATTAGTAGGTGTGTTACATAGTATAAAAGGTATAACCAACCATTTATATGACTCCTTCCTTATTTTGAATGATATTTTCCAATCGCCCTTTTCCTTAATCTATACTTGGTGATACCTATATTTCAAATCAATATTAGTAAAATAATTGGCATGTTGAAGCTGATCAAGAAGATCATCAATCCATAAAAGAGGATACCTATTATTGATTGTAAAATTATTAAGTGCTCTATAATCAACACACATTATGCATGTGCCATATTTATTAGGTATTAAAATAAGAGGAAAACCACATAGAGAATTTATAGGATATATTACAACTTGGTTAATCAAATATTATAGCTATTATTTTACCTCATTAGCATCCTTCAAAGACTACCTATATAACCTGAGATTTGGAAGTGGACTATCAGGCAACAAATGGATTTTTTGCTTAGTAGGACTAGCGAGTGGTAACCCCATAGGCTCATGGAAAACCTCCTCAAAATGTTTTACTATCTCTCCCATACACTTATATTATTTGTTAGAAAACATTCCACAAGAATCCTTGTGTAAAACTACTTCTTTATCTTGAATATCTCTCACAAGAAGCAAAGAAAATTTCCTGCTAGCATTAATAAGCTTCTTAACTTTAAAGGCACATATCAAAGATAATTTAGATTCACCTTTGTAGGCTAAAATGGTGCATATCTTGACATCATTTACCAAATGGTATTTATTATATCTTCTCATGAATTTTGCATCTCAGATGTATGAGTAAGGGTTGCCAAACACTACACCACACCCATAAAGAGGTACAACATCCACTATAACCTCATTAATAAAATTTGCATTAATACCAAACTTAACTTTGTGTTTTTTGGTCACCTTAATGTCTACACCTTTTTTGGAGTTGTCTTGTTTCTTGTATTTGTTTTGAGAGGTATATGGATCCTTCTTCTTGTCCATCTCTAAGTAGTCAGCTTGAGAACAAGCCTCATATACATTTTTAGGATTGGACAAGAGAAATGATGTGTTCATATGGCTATGGGGTCCACCCATGTACTTCATCAAGAGGTCACACTCCACTACATCATTACCCATTTGGAAAACCTTCTTATGAAACTCATTAGTGTACTTTTGCATGATTTGGCCTTATTTTTTCCTAAGATATTTGTAGTACATAGACCTTTATTCCTCATAACAAATTGGATAGAATTAATTCTTCATTAGCATCTCATAATCATTCTACTTAGTAATAGGAGGAACTTATTGATAATCAAATAAGTAACATAACTCATAAACCAAGTGAAGGCATGAATGGATAAATTTAACCTTGAAAAATAAATTTATTAGATTTAATTAATTTTATGTAAATTGAATTATACCTCAAGTTGGGCTAGCCAATGATCTAGCCTCTCTGCATTCGTGTCCCATCATATGGTTGAATATAATTTTTTGCCTCAACCTTGGATGGAGGTGGAGATAAGCTGGAATGGGCTGATCTTCCTTCTTATTATGGGTCTTGAGAGCATATTTTGTGTTTTCTTTCAATGTATCTATGAAAACACCAAGCTTCTCCATAAGAATCCCCAAAATGCACTATAATTGGTCAAACTTACTCATAGAAAGAGAAATGTTGGAAACTCTATTCAAGCTTGAAAAATCACTCTTTTACTATTCAAGCATCTTGTTTATCAGCATGGGCCATACTTTTGATCTCTTGTTTCCACTTCCTTGTGGAAATATTTGCTTCAAATGGAACTAGGACACCTTGACTACTAACACTACTTATTATATTAATATGTTTAGATATTAAAACTAAATATTTATAACATCTCAATCTTGTACATTTTACAAATATCAATCATAGCTCTACCCTTGAGTTAAATAACTCCCTGCTACTGAAAGACTCATATTCACCATCTCATTATTATTAAATGCTTATCTCTTAGTCTAATCCATATCATTATGATGACCTAGGTATATTTCATTGCATATAAAGCTTGAAATATAATGATAATACTTCACTATCAATTTTATATCCATACCTATTTTCTATCCTTTAGGACACGATCGGCCACAAAGGGATACTACCAGTATCGGTAGTGTCTAGATCCTTATCAAGTGTCCAATTACCAAAATTTATCTAAATTGAAAATGTTTTCAAACCAATGGGTTGACCTATTTATCTTATTGAACCCTACCATGAGATATTTTAAAAAGGTGTGATATAAATACAAATATAATCCTTATCATTCCTCATCTAAAAAATGCCCTACAAACACATACCAAAGATCATTCAATCAATTCCACAATTGAGTTACTATTCCTTATTAATTGTTATTTATTTATTAGTCATAAGAGAATTCATATAAAATTTCTAAAGGATTCAAAGATTATCACATGAGACATAATAGTCAAATTAAAATATAGATCATTGCATGTTTTTCATATAGTAAATTGCACCCTTATGCACACACATTACTACATAAGGAGAACTACATAAGTCTAAGGCCATCTTTAGAGTATAGGATATGTAGGTAGCTCTTTATGATAGAGGGATCATTGAGGTTAGCTTGACATTATGAGCCCACTAACTCATTTTTAGCAAACTCATCCTAAGGGGGAAAATGGCTAAAAAGATAGGGTTTGATCATTTAGAAAAGAGTGAAAAATATATCCTAGATTTGAGTATATTTGTATAAAAGTGAAATAAAATGTAAAATAATGAATTTGGTCACATCTATATCCATTCACTATTTCATACTAGATAGTTGCATCATAGTCAGACACTAGCGTTGATGGTAGTGTTCAGATCTGATGGTAGTTTCAATGTCTATATAAGTATAATTTATAGAATATGATGACTAATACAGAAGAATGATCATACACTATTCCCACTTGTTTCTAGTCTAGATCTACTTGCACATAATAAACCCAACTAAGTATAATTTATCTTTAATATTTCAATTAATTAAACATATTTCAAATTTAGTAATTTATATATTTAGCATATCTCAGTATATGATAATTAAAAAGTATTCATTTATCTAAGTTTGCAATTAGTTGGTTTTATATAGATCAGTTTATCACCCTTGTGCTTGAAATATTTATATATTCTTAACTTTATTCCTACATATCAATTTAGGGTTAAAAATTTCGTGAATTGTGTAGACCCAGGGGAAATGGAAGAAGAAATGTGAAATTACATTATGGATAAAGTATTTGATAAAAGTATAATAAATTTTATTATGTTGGGTTGTTTATTTATAGCAAATTTGAAACCTTATATAGCTTTCACAGAAGTTATAAATACCATATGATTTTTAACTCACCCAAATAACTAAAAATAATTAATCTAATAAACTAAGTAAATACTTTGGATCATAATTAATCCAACAAATTCCCCTTGATATAAAGGGTTATATAAGATGAAATAATAAGATTAATGACTTTGAATTCATCAAAGAAGCTCTAAAGTAACTACAACTAGCACACTTTACATTTTGGTACTAACCAAAATCAATGTCATTCCATATAAAAGCCTACCCTACAAGTTGTGGTATAAAATGTTGATAAACACAATCAAGGCCTACTCATCCCCTATGATCATCATATTATAATATAATATAACATGATCAAGCCCTATCCAAATACATCGATCCACATAAGGATCCACTCAGAAGCCCATCAAAGTGACCAACTCGCACTCTATATGGCACATCTTCTTGATGCCCAAAAAACACTAACAACCTTTTTTTAACATTGTTGGTGTTAGTAACCCCTATCAACTCGTACTTTCATAGATGACTGATCGAAGAATAATCAATGCAATATATTATCCCCTATCAAACAAGAGGTGATAATCTATACAATGAGAGAAACAAAATTGAAATAACACTATCTACTCTATTTCATGAATATCAGGAATAGAAAGCCAAAAATGGAACTAAAATCAAGATCACAACATAAAAAAATTCATTCAAGCATTGAACACAAAATCTAAGTGAATCGCTAACTAGAGAAGGGTAATAATCCTCCATATTTCAATGGATCTTCCAACCTCCAGTGTGACACTTAGATTTTTTCAATCACAATGATCCTAATGGATTTGTAAAGGAAAATATGTTCTCTGATAGTACAAGCATAAAATTTTAAACTTTTCGTTTTAGAGGTGTCAATTTTCATTGATAATACGCCTTTATATATAAATTTCAATACATTTATTTTAAAAATAATATAAGGACATTTCAAATTAAAAAATGAACCATTACAATGTGTCTAGAACATCTAAAAACCTATAAATTGACTGGTCACACAACTACCTTAAGATAAAATAATGATTTGTCAAAAAAATGTCATAGTACAAGTCATTAAATTATGAATGCGATAAAATTACCACCATAAGTGTGAGAAAAATGTATACTTTTGAGGTTTGAACTCTTGACCTCTTGGAGAGTGCCTTTACAAAATTTTATTAACGAACTCATCTTTAATCAATTTTGAAAACATAAATGGAAAATATTCTATTAATCCATTAATTTTTTGAGTTAAAAAATAAATATAATTAAATAAATATTTGCATGTAAATGGAATTTACTAAGCCTTTTCCTTGCATGTAAAAAAAACACTGCACCTTCTTTCCTTCGTAAGACCCACTCTAATGTGGAAAAGGAAATATTATGGTGGGAAATATATTTATGTGTTCTTCTTCTTGGCATGCTACAAGACTACTACAAATGCCAAGTCGTTGCTTCAATCACTATTTTTTTTCATATTTCCATGAAAGAATCCATAGGTTTAGGTTGGACATATAGAGGCTTTTCATATATAAATAACAAATAAAAAAACATAGATCAAGATTTTGAATAAATAGAGTACCATTGCTACACTAGGGATGTCATTTCTAAGACCAAAACACCAAGCATGTGATTGGATTTTATTTGCCTTTTAAAAAAATTATGTCTATTTTGGGTTTCATACATTTGCTTGGGATCCAAAAAGCATTCAAAAGAAAAGTAACAATTCTTTTTATTAAACCTAACTGGTACATTGTTATTTTTTGAGGAAGATTCATGCTCAGATTTGTTGTGGCATTATGCTTGCTTTGTTAGAATGCCATAGAAAATATTAAAGGATAAATATTACCCCATCTACATAAATCATTGGGCTTATTTAAATGGGTAAAAATATATTTGAAAAAAGAGGTTAGATTAACTGTCTCTCCTATAATATTCTATATTCTTTCAAAAAATTATGTATGTTGGTTGTTTTAGGTGTTTGGAGGGCTATAAAAATTTGGACATTTGACAAAAAAAAATCAAATATTATTCTCTCTCCTTTACCAATGCTTTGATACCACTATAGGCCTAGGGGTAATGGAAGAAGAACTATGAAATTGCATTGAGAATAAAGATAAATTGTATTATGTTAGGTTGTTCATTTATAACACATGTGAAAGTTTATAAAGCTTTCACAGAAGTTACAACTACCATACGGGTTTTAACTAACCCAAATAACTAAAAAATAATAAACTAATAAACTAAGTAAATACTTTGGATCATAATTAATCCAATAAACTATACCTTTGGTCTCTAAACCCTAGATTGACTTAGGGTTTATTGATTTATTATTTCCTAATTTCTGATTTTAAAATTTTCAAAATTTAAAAATTAGATTTTTTTTCCTACAATCAAGCTAAACATGGATGCATCTATCTTTTTTTTGTTATATGGTACATAATGATAATAATTAGGTGTTATGTTAAATCAATCAAAGACATAAGCAAAAGGAGTAATCAAATTGATCAAGTCAGAGAGTGATTTACAACATGATAAAGATCAAGTTTCTCTTCATAACTATTATTACAATAATATTGGGCCTCTTCCTCCTCCTCGCCTGAAGGAGGGTGATATCTACCATCCCTATAACTAAGTCTAGGATATAAATTTTACAAGGAGTAAGGTGGACCATCCTATTGTTTTAAATGAAGGTAATCAATGTATTCTTTTTTGAGCCCCTCCACCTCTAACATTTCCTCTAGATGGTATGTGTATTCACATTCAATCTAAAGTACCTAGGGTTTGTGATTTTGAAATCTTAAAATATCAAATCATCGCTATGAAAAAGTTCATCGAATATTTTCAATTTTTTTTAGTTCAAAGATCACATTATTATAAAATCAGATTTCATACCTATAAAATCCAATATATGCTAGTGTTAATCATGTGTTTGTATCTTCATCTATCAATGTTATACCCAAAAAGGTTTCATATTCAAATGAAAAGCTAAAATAGAATACATATAAATCAAGTGATTTAAATATTATACAAAAGGATATTAAGAGACCAAGTGAAATCCTAAGATAAATTCTATGAAACAAAGCGATCCAATTGCCTCCTCTACATCCTATAAGGAGATCTAGATACTATTGTGCATATCATAGAATGCATGAGCATCATACATGTTGGTTTACATTAAATAAAAAATATAAAGACTCAAAATATAGTGGTGATCCTATCATTTATACATCAATCAATCATATCACTCACATTATGAATACGTTTCCTAAAGCACAAGTATAAAAATAATGAATCTAGTTCCCAAAGGATACTTCAGAACAAAAATAGTTGCAAAAATCCTATTTAGAGAAAGAAAAGGTTTAAAAGGCACAATTAGAAAAAGAAAAGGATATAAATATACCTCTCAATAATAATAATTAGATTTAAAAACAATATGGTTTTGGACAACAATATTTACACCACTTTGGTTATCATGGCCAAAGATTAGGAAAACATGCACAAGGCATCATTTGTCCTATCTCTGCATCTAATCATAATGACTATCAAGGCTCAAGATATAGTGGCAATACTAATGAAAATCATTCAAATATGAATATTCATTTTGTTAATTAAAAAGAATTAGAACCTAAAAATATAAATAAATCCAAGTAAAATACACACACATAATAAGATAAGAAAACTTGGAACAAGAACAAGTCCAAAAAGAATTTTTCAAAAATAGTAATGGGTACATCAAATGTTTCAAATAAGATATGTAACAAAAGAGGTAAAAAATTAAGAGACGCTTGACAAATCTAAAGTTTCAAATGTGGCTAAAAGGTGTCAAATACAAGCCCTTTCTCATATCAAAACCCTTTTACTCTCATTGCTCATATTGATTGTAAATAATCTTTAGATGAATAATTCAACAAACTATGTTCTGATCTGCTTGATAAATTACCACACAATTTATTAATACATACATGACTTGGTAAATATCAGTTGAATCCATCACCAATAAATGAAAAAATAAATATAGATAAATGCAAATCAAAGATACTAACTAAAACTCACCAAAAGAGCATGATACACTTTCTGATTATACAATGCACACATATGACACATCTCATTTAGGAGATGTTATTCATTTACCACTCTTCATATATTCTCATCCACCTTTTTATATCATTGCATAGCTTTCACCTTTTCAACAATTCCTAGAGAAAATCAAAATGTTGCAATTATTACTAATCTAAATAAATTACAAGGCAATAAACAATGGGTTCCATGAATCCATACTCCTATTATTTATTCCTTACCAAAAAGTCTTATTAAACATATGTAGAGTACCACAAATTATATATATATATATATATATATATATATATATATATATATATATATATATATATATATATATATATATATATATATATATATATATATATATATTTGACACCTATGCATGCTCCTGGGTAGTACCACAAATTTGATGTACCTTATTCCACATTCAAATCTCCTTATGAGCAAACCTTGGATGGGATCATAGGCTATCATTTTATTTTAAAATATTTCAAAAAAAAAAAAACAAATACTCCAAAAATCTAAAAAATTCAAATATTAAAGAAAATATGAAACCATTTAAATAATACAAAAAGACAAAAACATTTAGTATTACCATGTTTTATTAGCTCCTTAGCATCTATGTTGTTTGATTTATGCTAGTAGATAGTATATAATTTCATTTATATATAAATATATTTTTCATGCATCTTTGAGTGTGATACAAACATACCCATACATGATATATGCACTTACATATGTTGAACCTATCCTCTACCCACATCATATAATATGTTAGAGGAATTGACTTCTTTGATCACAATTGATGCATGTTAAATGTCCTTTATGTTCATTTCTATATTATCATCTTTTATCTTATATTCTAACACTTAGACATGTCTATATCCATGTTCATATTTTTCACAGTGTACTTGATATGATATGTTACATAATATTTTTTGCTAGCACATATGCATTGACTAGTATGATATGCTTATGTTGGTTACTTATGATTCATTAATAGTTATACTTCCTTGAATGTATTCCATTTATTTCTATTATCTTTCTTGGGTAACATTTGAATATGTTCATTTTTTGTTGGCCCCTATGTCATTTTATATTTATTAGACATTTGAATATAACATTCTATGTTGATTGGGCATTTAAATATGTCACCAATTTGGATTATTTAGCATTTGAATATGATCCTTATATGAGGTTTCCTTGGACCCTTATTTTTCATTACATTAAGTGATCTTATGTGTGCTTTATTGTTTGTTGATCTTATATTGTCACTCTTTATACATTTCCATGATCCACATCATGCATCTTTTTGATGTGATCATATACTACAAGATTCATTGATAAATATACTTATAATATTATCCTTGTATGCTACATGATGCATACATAGATTATACAACTGCATTATAATTTTGAGGTTAGGTATTATTGACTTTATAAGTCACCCTAGTTGATGCAGGGCTAATATAGATCCTACTAAAGCGTTGTGCACCTGTGAGGTCCCAAGCACTTCAATCAAAATGTGCACAGACATTCCTTACCTACGCTTGAGCCCAAAATAAATGGACATAGGTTTATGTAGCAATAAATAATAATCTACATCAATCAATAAGCCTTGATGCATGCCTTATGTAGGTGTGTGCCCTATATGAAATCCTACAACAATCAATCTAGAGGTGTATAGGTTCAAAAACATAGACCTTAGGTTCCAAAAGGCTAAGTAGAAGAGGCATGTAGGAGTGATTGTAAATCATGAAGAATGCACCTAAGACCTGCAATCTTCATGCACACTTTTATTTATAGACTTCCCTACACCTATCTCATACATTTCTACACCTGCACATAGGATCATGTATCTACACCCTTCCATTACATAGGATATAGCCTTCCTTCTACAGTTTCCACATGGTATCCTGATGATCATTTTACATAATGAAATTCTCAGTTTGCCCAAGATAAGTTCTAACCTTCTACGTGTCACAACTGTGTTGCTTATATCTAAAATATCCAAAGAAATCCTCTAAGATCCTATCAAGGTGACACATGTCACTCCTATTGTACCACACCCATGACTAATTAGAAGAAGCCACATGCCAAGTGATAGCCAAACATAAAGAAGGTTGTTCGGGGTAATTGAATAGTGTCTAAGGCATTATCAAGGTAATTAAATGTGGAAGTAACTACCAAATATTGGGATGTTCATGCATTCCACCCTCTAACTCTATTAGAGATGTCTTCCATTCCCCTATTCACATATATCCCAAGAGGATCCTACCACTGACTCCAAATCTAATCATCCTATCAAAATTCAATAATTAGTGGTGAAGCACTGTAAGTGAACTTAAAGTTATACCCACTACCCTAAGTGGCACATTTATTTTAAAATAGGCTTGATTCATTATAAAATCATGGATTTCCATCATAAAAGGGTGGACACATTTTTAGTAGCCTCATGTTACTATAATTTTCCCTCCATTATCACTTGTATTGGCTAAATCTTGTAGATCAATGAGAATTAAGTTTACCTCTTTCTATTCTTCTAATGTTCTATGTGTTATTTGTGTTTGTTAATCCTTCACTATGGGTAACATTCACCCCTCTCATCATTGTCCATTCCCTGCACCTCCACATTAAACCTAAAACTCACTTGTAGGTCACATCCTGTGCACACCCATGACTATGTTAATGTTGTATATGGACCATTTTTTATCCCTCTCAATATTACACTGCATTCATTCACCTCTATGAGAAATACTTATGCATTTAGAGTGGCTTAGAAGAAACTGTGTGATATTGTCTTGCTCTTAAAATTTTGTATTGTGTTTACAACAATAGGAACACTCATTCTATTCTAGGTGCATCACCTTTTTTATTTTCATCATTTCTTACCTTCTCCCTCCCTTTTCCTTAAAATATTTTAGTTTTAGATTAACATTAGTTTACCATTTTTATCTTTAGGCCTACGTGTTAGTCTTAAACCAAGTGCATTTAGAATAGAAGGAATTTGGCCTACTCTAGAGGCTCATCATAAGGATTACAAGGGTCCCATACCTTAAGAACATTCCCATCATTGTGATGAGACAACCAATGCTTTCATGTGCATGCAACTAAGTGATAATAATTATATACCCCACACCCTAAACTCTCACGCCTAAGACCTTCATACCTAGCACTCCACAATAAAGAACTCCTTTGCATCGTAGAGCATCCATGGGTGCATGTTTCAAACAAAAATAGTTTTTGACATTCTTGGTGGGACCAAGTTCAAAGAAAGAGATAAGGAATCAATGATACCTTTAGCTATCAAGTGTTGAAGACACTCCACAAAACACCTAGTGACTCCAAATGTCTAATCTACTAGTTTAAGTAGTTTGAGTGCCTAATACTATGTCCTTCCACCCCCCATTCCATGAAAATTCTACTGTTATTCCTTCCCATTTCTCATATCAATCTCATATGAGTACCTATAACTTTCCCCTAGTTCAACCCCTATGGTAACTTGCTTATGCTTCTAATCAGCCCTACACAAGCAACCTTGCTCCCAATCAACATTACTACCCTCCTAATATTCCTCATCAAAGAATCATCAACATACATATTGATTTCTAGATACAACTAAGGGAGATCAAAAGAGGGTAGGGGTATGATATTTAATAAGAAGAGCTTGCTCATCAAGCTCACACTCAATAGTGAGAGATGATGGAGTAGCACATATTTGAAGAGGAATGCTTGGCTATGTAGATTGTATCTAAAGAAGAGTAGATACATTGATTACTTGTACAGATGTAGAAAACTAAAGTACAACCAAGCATCATAGCTCCTTCCTTTCCTAGTTTCAATCAATTTTCTCTTACACTTACAATCCAACTTGTGGAACATAAAGATTTTACACCCAAAGTCCCTAGCTTAAATCAAGATAACTCTTTTGTACCTTCAATTAATTCCTCTATTTTAAAATTTCCAAGCTTTAGAAATCTTGTGCCTATGCTATCTCAATAACCTACCCTTCTTTAGGAGCCTTAAGAATAGTCATGGAATCCTTCTTAAACTAGGCATCCCAAATTCACAATGCCCAACCTTGTAAATCCCCCTTCCTCTACTCAAATTGAAGCCTCTTTCCCTCCCACCATATGCCTTTTCAAAAGATGACCAATTGTATGGAAGTCAAGCATAGTCTATTCATATGAGGAGGATACTTCAAGTGAATATGATAAGGATATCATCATTGGTAGTCCCCTTTGTGCCACCACGACAAAAAAATCAACCCCACTACAAGAAGATAGATACAATATGATAGCACAATAAGTTGATGGGATAATAAATGAAGTGTTAGTAGAAGGTGAGGACATTAATGAGGAAGATCCAATCTGCACCACTCTAGAGTGCATTCAAATGCCTAAGCCTAAACCCTCTTAGGTGAATGAGCTACCATTTATCACTATGGAAGAAGACCTCAAATAAAAGGCTAACCTTCAATAAGAGTGTGTGCTCAAAGATAGAAATTATGATCACCCCAAGGTGAGCCCACATGCATAATCACCAGTACAAGAGGAGGACTCTTTCTGGGATGAGCTAGAGGAATTATATGAAAGTCTATAAGATAAACCATCATCCTCTCAGGAGTGTTCCCATGACTAATTCTATGCCAGTGGCCATTTTCAATAGGGCACACATGCATAAGAGGTCACAACTGTGCATATGATAGAGGCCTGTATGGATCTAGACACACACCTAAGTTTAGATGAGTCATCTCAAGACTCATTCAAACTAAGGGAGAAATATTAGCCAGTCAAGATTGAATAGCCACATGAAAATGCAGAAGAAGCTATAAAAATAAGCACTATTAATCTTTGTACACCTAGCCATATATCAAAAGGGTTTTCAAGAGGAATGTTGGATTCAGAGTAATAGCTATGAGAAGTACAAAGGCAATACATTACATTTATTATCTTTCCAAGCACTGATCATAGGCCTCCTACACTTAAAAGGGATTCATTTGAGTAAAGAACATAGCTAGGCACTAAGATATTTGGGAAGGATTGGTTCAACTTTGAAGACATAAGTCATCTAGGATGAAATCTTCTATTTAGCATGGTGGAAACATTCATCAAAGGAGGGTTTGAATAAATAATCATCCTTGAGTACCTCCCTCATAAAAAATATATGTCATCATGCCTCCACCAATCACATATCAATAATAAGAAAGTGCACAACACAAGGACCTAAGAGATTTTGACCCAAGAGGACAAAGGCACATGTTTGTAGATTATATATAGTAGATTAGAATAGTGTACATTGTAATTCCCTAAGTGCCTACATACATATTGTATAGTCTCAGTTTAGAATTATTTTCATCTAAGTACAGTTTGTATATTTATTGCTCATCCTTTTCCCTTTTATTTTGTTGAGTGTAGAACTCAATTCAATCTATTCAGGCATAGGCCAAGCAAGTTACAGCTGGAATGACTCCATGCCTAATGGATCACTTCAAAGTCCACTAGATTATTTTTTAGTATGAAAATGGCCCACAGAGGTCACCAAAAGTGTTGAATTTATAAATCACCCTAGTATGTTTAGGCTAATATAGATCCTGCTAAAGAGTTATGCACCTTCGAGGTCCCAGGCACTTCAAGAAAAATGTGTGTAGGCATTCCTTACCTACACCCAAGCCCCCAAAAAATGGATGTAGGTCTGTACAATAAAAAATTATGATCTGTGCCAACCATAAATCCCTGATGCATACTTTGTGAAAGTGTGTGCCCTACACAAAATCTTCTATTTCTCAATTTGAAGGTATGAAGATTCAATAATGTAAGCCTTAGGTTCCAAAAATCAAAGTAGAAGAGGCATGTATGAGTGATTATAAATCATGAATAACATGCTTGATATCTTCAATATTCATGTGAAATTTTATTCAGAGACTTTCCCATACTTATCTCATCTAGTTATGCACCTGTGCATAGGATCCTACATATACACCCTTCCATTGCACATGATATAGCCTTTCTTCCAGTATTTCCATGTGGTATCCTAGTGCTCATTCTACACAATGAAATTCTAAATTTGCCCAAGATAAATTATAGCCTTCCACATGTCAAAACTATGTTATTTCCATCTAAAATCTCCAAATAACTCCTCTAATATCCTATCGAGGTGATGCATGTCACTCCTATAGTTCCACACCCAAGACTAATCAAAAGGAGCCATATACCCAAGTGGTAGCTAGACATAAAGAAGGTTTTTAGAGGTAGTTGAGTAGAGTCTAAGGCATTATTAGGGTAATTAAATGTGAAAGTAGCTACCAAATATTAGGATGTGCATGCATGCCACCCTCTGACTCTGTTAGAGATATATTTTGTTCCCCTATGCACATGTATCCTAAGAGGATCTTGCCAATGACTCCAAATATAATTAGCCTACCAAAATTTAAGAATTATCAATGAATCACCACAAGTGAATTTAAAGTTACACCCACCACCCCAAGTGACACATTTATTATAAAATAGGCTTAATTCATTATAAAAGCTTGGATTTACATCATAAAAGGGTGGAAATTTTTTTAGTAGCCTCACACTTCTGTACATTTCCCTCCATGAGAAATTGTATTGGCTATATCTTGTAGATCAATGAGAATTAAGTTCACCTCTTTTTGTTTTTATGATGTTTCATGTGCTATTTATGTTTGTTGATCATTGATTGTGGGTAACATTCTCCCCTCTCATGATTTTCTATTCCCTGTACCTTCACATTGAACCTCAAACTCACTTGTAAGTTGTATCTTGTGCACACTTGAGTCTATGTTGATTTTTTCTATGGACTATTTTTCATCCCTCTCAGTTTTATGTTATGTTCCCATGACTCTATGTGAAATACTTATACATTTAGTGTGGCTTGGTAGAAATTGTGTGATATTATCTTATTCTCAAAATTTTATATTGTGTTTATGGTAGTATGAGAGCTCACTCTATTTTAAGTGCATCACCTTTTTTATTTTCAACATTTCTTACCTTCTTCCTCCCTTTTCCTCTAAATATTTTAGGTTTAAATTAGCATTAGTTTACCTTTCTACTCTTTAGGCCTACGTGTTGGTCTTAAACAAGGTGTATTTAGAATAGAAGGAATCTACCTACTATAGAGGCTCATCCCAAGGATCACAAGGGTCCCACTCCTTAGGGATGTTCCAATCATTTTTATGAGACAACCAATGTTCTCATGCATGTACATATGATCAATAATACTTTCATGCCTAGTTGCCAAGACTCTTGTGCCCTGTGCAAGACCTTCACACCTAATGCCTTTTAGTAAATCACTCCTTCACATTATAGAGCATCCAAGAGTGAATATTTTGAATGAAAAAATGTACCTAATAGATTCTATTTCCTTCACCTCAAAATGGGGCATATTAGTGGGGGAATGTCATAGAAGCATGACACCCACATTTTTCGCAATTTCCAAAATTTAGTGGGGAAATGTCATAAAGGAATGACCTCCATAATTATACACTTACTAAGTATATTCATATTTTAGTGGGTGCATGTCATAAATACATGACTTCCATAATTATAAAATTTCCAATTTAGTTTCATGATTTAGATATACACTTGGGTCAAAATCCTATACATTGCACCAATTTTTCATAGATGTGAAACAATTTTTTCTAGATATATGATATATGAATAAGTGAATAGAGTTTGGGTATAATTTTTTGGACATTTGTGATAACACATACACATAATGTCCATAATTCATACATATTATTTCAAACTAGGATTGAGATCACTGAACCTAAAGACTATGCATTATATTATGTACCTAGTACTTTCTTGATGAAATGTGAAAGGAACACATACACATTCATTTTAAATTACACAAAAAAATCATAAAATAATTTCTCCATGTAATTTTAAATGAATGCATATGCATTCTTTTTACATTGTACAAAAAAATAATACTTTCTCCATGAAAAGTGAAAGGAACATGTATGCATTCTTTTTACATTACAAAAAAAAACATAAAAGACATTGGAAGGGGAAGATGGTTTACTAGAATAAATTTTAAGTATAATTTTACATTTATATTTTTACTTTTATATTCCTTATACTTAACATTTATTTAAGTAAATATAATAAATTAGGGACACTCTACATCTAATAAAGTTAGTCTCATGGTTACACACCTTATGATGTGGGATATAGTTTTTAAAAATATAATCTAGTCAGTACTTAGGCATTTTATGTCTCTGAGTATTAAACCTATGGATTTTAGGGCATAAATTTTGCAATTGATATCATTTTTTTGTAAACATAGTCATTTTTTAGGTTTTTATGCCTTCCAAATTGTTTACTAGTATTTCTAGGAGTCCTAGGTTTGTCAAAATTGAAGTTTAAAAACTAATCACTTTGAATTCAATACAAAGTGGTGTGATTTGGAAAACATAAGTCACATTTATGACTTACACAAATAAAATAACCACTTTGTGTTAATTTCACTTACTCATCATCCCTCCTTCATCCCTAATCACTTTATCCTCATCTCTTATCATCATTAATCATTCCCTCCATATCCCTCACCATCCTAATCACTCCCTCATTAACCCTCACCATACCTCATCATCTCTAATCATTCCCTCATCATACCTAATCATGCCCTTATTGACCTTCATCATCTCTAACTACTCCTTCATCATCCTTAATCATGAATTAATTGACCCTCACCATCCCTCATCATTCCTAATTAATGTTTCATCATCCCTAATCACTCCCTCCTTGTCCCTCATCATTCATAATCACTTTTTCACTAACCCTCACCATCCCTAATCACTACTTCATCATCCCTCATCATCCTTAATCACTCCATCCTCATCCCTCATCATCCCTAATCACTCCCTCATTGACACTTATCATCCTTACACATCCCCAATCACTCCCTCATCCTCCCCAAGAATTCCCTCATTGAACCTCACCATCCCTCATCATCTCTACTCAATCCATCCTTATCCCCCCTTATCCTTAATCACTCCATATAATAGATTGATGGTGGGCGCAATAAATTCTTTCTTGTGTTTGGTTGGATTATGTTCCAATTCCAAATTTTAATCACTCAAATAAGGCCCAAATAAACTCTTCTTTCACTCATCTTCTTTCACTTGAATATGGAACTCAAAGATATTACCTGATTTTCTAGTGGGATTCAAAGATCTATATGGTGATCCATGGCTAGAACGTGGAGAGAAAGTATATCTAGAGCCTTTAACTAGAATAAATAAGTATGAAATCAAGAAAAGGGTGGGATGAAATTATATTACTTACATATATATTAGGATTTGGGTGTCTAATAATATCAACCCTAGAGTTGAGAATCTAAATTTATATCTATTTAGATAGGGATGACTACAGACTAGTTGAGAATTCTAATCGCAACTCCATAGTTGAATTATCATTTAATCTATATGTCATTGAGATTATTCCATAGAAAAATATATTACTAGATAGATATATTGGTAGTCACCAATCCAATAGAGTGTTTTTCAATATAATATCAATAGACTGTGTTTCCAAACCCAAATTGTTCTATACCTAGCCCAATCTATACCTGATTTGATATATAAAAGGAATGAAAGTAATATGACTTAATTTAGTGTATCAAAGAGGGGCCATTTAGATCTTGGACATGACTCTATGGCCCTACCATACTCTGAGTATTTTATGATCCCTAATACAATAGATCAAAATATACAATAGGAATGGGGGACCCATCATAGATATATGGGGGGTACCATTATTAAGGCCCTACCTTGATTTCAAACTTTTCCTACGTATTAAGGCAATGGAAAATTTCCTTACCTACTTCATCTATGAAAATGAGTAAGGCAAGGGAAGCTTTCCTTTTTGTTATCTAGCTTTGCTTTACCTAATAACATATCAAGGGAAGATTGCCTTCTCGATGATAGAAAGGGATTAAGGCACAACTATCAAGGTAAGTTTACCTTCTTGGTTTATATATTTGTTTTGCTTCTAGGTTAAGGCATGGTTATCAAAGGAATCTTACTTTATGATAGATAGCTTTGTTCTTACCCTACCTACGTAGCTATGCCCTACTTGATAAGGTAAGGGAAGCTTCTTTCCCAATATATAGCTTTGTTATTTCCATACCTAATTTTTATTTAGAGAATATATTCTTAGCTATCAAGAGAATATTTCTTCCTAACATATAGCTTGCATATATTATTTCCCTACCTACTTAGTTATGCCCTACCTACTTAGCTTCTATTGTTATCAAGGGAAGCTTGCTTCCTGATAGATATAATGAGAAATGAATTTTTGAATCATGTTATTTATGTAATTGATATATACTATTGAGTAATATCTACCTACTTTACCTACTTGAGTATGCCCTACCTCCTCTGCTTACTTGAGTATGCCTTACCTGATTGAATATTTGAGCCATATATTGATCTTGAGTATGCCCTACCTAAATACTCGAGCCATATGTTGATATTGACTATACCTTACATACCTTTTTATACTTGAGTATGCCATACCTACCTATCCTTATTTATCTACCTACTTGATTATGCCAAACCTACTTTCTTATACTTGAGTATGCCCTACCTACCTATCCTTATTTTCACACCTACTTGAGTATTCCCTACCCAATAAAATACCCAATCCATATCTTGATCTTGAATACCCATATTTAATCTAGACCATATATATATTACCTAACTATATATTTAATAATTGATACCTAATTAAATACTTAAGGCATATCTTGAAAAGATAGGGGAATTCTAACCTATTTAGAGAAAGGATTGTCTATAAGTGATTAGGCATAAGCAAAAATCAACTACACCCACCATAAAGGTATTAGAGGGTGTGATTAAGGATAAGGACAGACAAGTAAATAGTGATTAGGGATGATGAGGCCTGATGGGGGAGTGATTATAGATGATAAGGAATAAGGAGGAAGTGATTAGGGATGATAAGGGAGTGGTTATGGATGATCAGGGTTGATGAGGGAGAAAAAATGGACAATGAGGGTCAATAAGGGAGTGGTTAAGGATGATGATAATGAAATTTTTTATTCCATATATATATATATATATATATATAATATTAGAGGTAATATGTATTATATGTGTGACCTTCTCTACCACATGTGTGAAAGACTGATTCATTTCATTCCTTCCTATTGAATGGGCACTAAAATGCATGCTTTAGATGAGTGGGCATTGAGCAAGCCATATATTGAAAGGAAACGGGAAATTAAAACCTATATAGAGAAAAGAGTGGCTAGGGATGATCAAGCATAATTAAAAAGCATCTACACCCACCATAAAGGTATTGGAGGGAGTGATTAGGGATAATAAAATCTATTAGGTGAAGAAAAGCTAGATATCAAAAAGGAGAGCTTCCCTTTTCTTACTCCTTGGCATAGATGAATTAGGTAGGGAAAGATTCCATTACCTTATATCAGGTAGGGAAAGTTTGGGATTGGTGTAGGGCCTTTGAAATGGTGACCACATATATCTATGGTGGGGCCCCCATTCATATGCTATATTTTGATATATTTTATTGGGGACTGGGGCATACTCAAATTATGATAGAGCCCCATTTTGACCTTTAAGGCCCACTTAGCCATGCTCAATCTGGCCACTAGGCCATGCTCAATCTATAAGTAGCCCCTCCCAAATATATTAGATTAAGGCATATGCCCTTCAATCCCTTCATAGATCAAGTTGGGTATATATAGAGTTTGGTTTGGAAACACACTCTACCGGTTACCATATTAAAACACACTCTATCAAATTGGTGACCACCTATCTATCTATTTGGTAATATAGTCTATTATGGACATACTCTAAATGACATATTGAGAAAATGAGAAGTCAAATATGAGGTTGGGATTATAATTCTAAACTATTCTTTAGTCTCCCCTATATATATAGATATATATTTTGATTCTCAACTCTAGGATTAGGACTCTTAGATACCCAAATACTAATCTATATATGTAATTACTATAATTTAATACCACCTTTTACTCTATCTACTTAATCTATGCCAAGGAGTAAGGCATGATAAGATTTCCTTGATACCTAGCTTTGATTCACCTAATATATCATATTTATTAACTAAATTTTGGTAATTAAGGCAAAAATTGGGCACCCCTATTTGCAAAATGTCTGAGCCTATACCTTTGTCCAAGTCTAGTATGCAAGTTTCATGTCTAGTATGCAATAAGTGTTCTTATACAAAGCTGAATTATGTTACATGTAAAAACCCAAGTGTTTTCCTTTTGGTATCTTTGTTCTTTAGTATTTTGGCTAAGTCCTTGCCAATGAATTCTTTTAGAAGGGTTATTTGGTCCTTTGCAAAGTATATTTCTTTCAAGCTTTTGTTCTAAAGTCCTTATCTAACTCTTTTGGACTTTTTGTCTAAAGCCTTTTACCTAAGTGAATTCTTTTAGACATTTTTTCTAAATTGATTTTCCCAAAGCGTCCATGACAAATTTTTCAAAGGACTCTTTCAAGCCCAAAATGACCCTTGCAACTTTCTCGAAGGGCATTTTCTTAGGAAAGTAGACAATTTCCAAAAGTCTAAAGGGCATTTCAAAAAATTTGAAGGGATGTTTTTAAATAAGTTAAAGGATATTTTCATTCTTATGAAGGTTACTTTGAAAAAATTCCAAAGAAATTGTCCCTTACAAAAAACCTGAAGGAATTGAGGCCGAGGGAGAAGAGGACTATTCCAAAATTCCAAAAGGCACTTCATTCTCTCTAAAGGGTAGGTGACAAAATGTTTGAAGGACCATTCCATAAATTTTGAAGGATTGTTTTAGGGAAAAGGAGACATTTAAAAGGCCAAAGGGTTTATTGAATTGTTCAAAAGACCATTTCTCAAAACTCTGAAGGGTAATAGACTTTGCAAATAATGTCAAAGGGTCACTAGTAAGAAGTCCAAAGGGGTTATCCCATTTGGGAAGTTCTTTTCAAAGGCAAAATAAGGCACTTTTCAAAGGCAAAATAAAGGGTTTATTGAATTGTTCAAAAGACCATTTCTCAAAACTCTGAAGGGTAATAGACTTTGCAAATAATGTCAAAGGGTCACTAGTAAGAAGTCCAAAGGGGTTATCCCATTTGGGAAGTTCTTTTCAAAGGCAAAATAAGGCACTTTTCAAAGAGGATGACCATTTACAAAATCCCAAAGGTAAATTTACAAAGGAAATAATTCCTTCATACTTTTTGTTCAAAGAAATGGTTCGAGAGGAAGATTCCAAAGGTAAGAATTCCTTCAGACTTTTTATCTGAAGGAAATGGACCAATCAACAAAGCTGAAAGAAAAGAACAAAACAAAAGGCCTGAATGAATTCTTTCAATAAAAGTGGTTATTTAAAAAAAGTCTAAAAAAATTCCAAAGATAAAAAGTCTAAAGAAAATACCCAAGGTGATGGCCCACAAAATCTCAAGTTTAGACTACAAAAATTAGTTATTAGATTCAAACAAAAGAGTGACAGCCTATAAGATGTCAACTTTAAACTATGAAAATAGCCATTGAAGTTTAAAATAATGTGTTGGAACTAGAAGGCAAAGATAAAGAAGACAAATGGTGAGATCTTGAACAGTTATGCATAACAAGCAAAAATAGGTAGTTGACAGTCAATTTATTATGTCATTTCATAGCTTGACAAGCCAATAAGGTACAATTAGCATCCAAATGAATTTCCAACTAATAGACCCATATATAGCAAAAGGTAATTCAAATTATCTTCATTCTATTGGTATAACCATCATAAGCTTCTTATAAAATGTAATGTAATTATTTTTTTTCTCAAATTGGCATATGTCCATGTGACTCATGAACTCCCTTTTCTTTACCTCCCTCTAAAAGGCTATATATATGGTTGCTCTTGGCTCATTTTGGGGATCCACCTAAATATGGAAAATCTCTACTCAATTCTACACCTTTTTGATCCATAAAATGACTAAATGTTTACCTCTTCCATGATTGTTCATAGTGTGCTCTACTTGAATGTTGAATTTGCTTAGTGAAGCTATGGATTCCTTAGCATTGTAATTCATTATTTCACCTATTTGCAGCTTCTTTTTGTAGGTCACGTTAAGTGTTCTAGGAAATGTCCATGTCTAAGTGAGTTTGTCTTTTAATTATTATCATTCAAGGCCTCATGTCTAGTCCTCCTAGCATAAGACAATATTTCATAACCTCACAATGTAATATTGATGCAAGAAGATAAATATTGGGAAAGTTTATGTTAGTCATTGTTTTTGTCATAAGTGTCATACATATGTGGTTGGAAGCCATCATCTATTTTGGTGTATCACCTCTATTAATTTAGGTTTGCTTCAGTTTCCCTCATTCCATTTTCACCCCAAAAGTTATTAGTAATAAAATTAGCAATCAAGTGGTACATCAAGGGGAGTTATCCCCTAATCTAGAGATTCATCTCAATGAAATTATCACCCATAGTAAGAGAGATGATTCAATTATGCCACTTGGATGAGGAGAACTAAGCATCTTCTCAAGGGTGTAATCCAACAATCAATAGTTTTTAGCATGCCCAATGGGACAATTTTTCCAAGGAGGTGAAGAATTATTGGTGTGTTATTCAACCAATCAGCATTTTGGAGGCATTTCAATCAACACCATTGGTGACTCCAAGTTGAATCAGTTGGTCAAGTAGCCCTAGTGCATCAAGAAATCATATTTGGTATATAAAATCCAATTATTGAGTAGTATGGATCTTATGTTATTTCATATAGTTTTGATCAATCTCATGTTGTTCATGGAATCACCTCAAGTAGCCCTCCTAATTTTCCTTTTCCTAGTTAATACAAGAGTTCTAGGGAGATAATATTTGAGTTTGAAAAGAAGATGTTAGAAATAGATAGGTTGAATGAGTGAAATAGATATTAGCAAGAGATTATGTACAAGGAAGAGTGCTTGTTTAGGTAAGCACAAACCATGCAATCCATGAAAGATAAGATAATAAGATGGATAATTCAACCCACTCAAGGTAGTCAATCTTGTACATCTTCTTTCATCCCAAGACAACCTTCTTCCATACAAAAGAAACCCTCCCTTTGTACACCAAATCCTTTCTATAAAATAGCACTTGTTCATCAAAATAAAATTATCCAACCCTCTAGCCCATATAATGCATCTTATACTATGTCAAATCAAGTTACTCTTGTTATTAATCCTTTACACTTAACACTTCAACACCAAAAGATATTGGGTCAATTGTCTATGGAAACTAACTACTCCAAATTCTTAGATTGTGATCCCTCCTTAGAAGAATAGATAGAAAAAACTATGTTTATTGGTTTCACACATTGGAAGGATGTTATTCAAATGAAAACACAACCTAAAGAGGAGAGGAATGAAGACATTGATGAGACTCTTATGGATAGAGATTCTATGTTGGTGAGTCATTCCCCTACTCCTCAATCTGAAATAGGTTCAAGTGATGAAAATTTTCTAAGCTTTGATATGGTGATTGTAAGATGAAAAGAAGAGCATGAAAATGTCCCATTATTTTTGAAACTATCCGAGGATGTTTCTTACCCTCCCACCCTCTCCATTTGGGAAAGAGAGAATGTCTTGTGTGAGGTGGAAGAAAAAATTATAGAATTCAAAGGTGAAGAAGATAATCTAAGTGTAAATATGGTAGCAAATATAGAGATTTATAGACATGATGAGGTTTCATTATCTCTACTTGATGAACTCCCTTTTGGTCATGATGAATATAGTGAACAATCCATAGTAAGTGATGATGAAGAATGCAAGAATGTTGAGCTTTATTTTCCTTTGTTTGATGAATGTTTTTGTTGCTTTGATGAAGATAATGATTGAGCTATGAGACCTGAGTTGAATGAGGTTCAAGAGCATGTTGTTGAGTAGCTAAAGAATTTTGTCTTTAAGCAAAAAGGAGAAACGTCTAATTTTGATAAGAGCTTTGAAGAATGAGTTTTTGAGTAGGAAAATGATGATTTCTAAAATGAAATAGAAAATTTGTCTTAGCTCAAACATCACACCAGCCACCCTTCTTCAAGAGAGCCATGATGAAGCAAGAGATCAATTTGATATGCTTCTTAAAGAGATAAAAAATAATGATTTGGTCCATGATACATACCAAGAGGGGCATGATCCAAATGAACCCTATTATGATGAGATAATAGCCATTGATCCATTAATAGACTACAGTAGCATGAAGGACTAGCATGAGACATGCTTCAAAGATCAAGATGAGTACATGTATGTTGGAGATATGTTTGAACCTGATCCACTTGGATACATGCCAATCAAGGTGGAAATAAATAAGGATGAGTCACCAAGCTCCTACTCCAACCAACCACTTGTCTAGCATCATGAGGTTTTTTACCATAGAAGAGATCTAAGAAGTTTTCCCTTTGATTCAGGAGGGGGAAAGAGCATATCTAATTAGTTTTCTTTCTATTGTGTCTTATCTTTTCCTAAGTGCTAAGTAGCACATGTACATTTTCTTTGGTATTTATTGTGTGTATCTTTCCTTTATATTTTTGAGGTAGTCAAAGGTTGTCTATTGATCAAGTTCTAAATCATGGTCAAGGTTTCTAGTTTATTTTAGTCCTTAATTAACTCCATGCCCAATGGACTATATAGGTTATTGGTCTAATCAGTGTAGCAGACACACTACCCCTATGAGTCACCAATTTGTTGACCAAATTTTAGTCCTTTAGGCCAAAATTAGGCACCCCTATTTTCAAAATGTCTGAGTCCATACCTTTGTCCAAGGCTAGTATGCAAGTTTCATGTCCAATATGCAAGAAGTGTTCTTATACAAAGTTGAAGTCTATTACATGTAAAAACCCATGTGTTTTCCTTTTGGTAGCTTTGTTCTTTAGTCTTTTGGCTAAGTCCTCACCAATGAATTCTTTTAGAAGGGTTGATTGGTCATTGGCTAAGTATATTTCTTTTGAGCTTTTGTTATAAATTCCTTAACGAATTCTTTCAAAAAATTTATCTGAAGCCTTTTACTTAGGTAAATTCTTTCAAACTTTTTGTTCAAAGTGATTTTCCTAAAGGGTCCATGACAATTTTTTTGAAGGACTCTTTCAAGCCCAAAAGGACCCTTGAAACTTTCTTGAAGGGCATTTTTTTTAGAAAGGAGACCGTTTCCCAAAGTTCAAAGGGACATTTTTCAACAAGCTAAAGGATATTTTCATTCTTGTGAAGGGCACTTTGCAAAAAGTCTATAAAAATTGTCCCTTAAAAAAAACCCAAAAGAATTGAGGCCAAGGGACAAGAGAACTATTCCAAAATTCTGAAAAGCACTTCATTCTTTCCAAAGGGTAGGTGACAAAAAGTCTGAAGGATTGTTTCGAGGAAAAGGAGACATTTAAAAGGCTGAAGGGTTCATTGAATTGTTCAAAAGACAATTTCCCAAAACTCTTAAGGGTAGTGGACTTTACAAATAATATTGAAGGGTCACTAGAAAGAAGTCTAAAGGGGTTTTTTCCTTTGGGAAGTTTAGTTCAAAGGCCAAACGAGGCACTTTTCAAAGAGGAGGACCATTTCTAAAAGCTTGAAGGGCAATTTTCAAAGGAAAGAATTCCTTTGGACTTTTTGTCTGAAGGAAGTTTACAAGGGGCCTAAAAGATATAATTCCTTCAAAAAATTTGTCTGAAGAAATGGTCCAAGAGGAAGATACCAAAAGAAAGATTTCCTTTGATATTTTTGTCTGAAGGAAAAGGACCAATCAACAAAACCAAAAGAAAAGAAGGAAATAAAAGGCCTAAATGAATTATTTTTAGAAAAGTGGCTGTGGATAAAAAGTCTAAAAAAATGCTAAAGAAAATACCCAAGGTGATAACCCGTAGAACACAAGTTTAGACTAAAAAAATTAGTCATTAGATTCAAACAAAGGAGTGATAGCCTGCAAGACATCAACTTTAAACTATGAAAATAGCCATTAAAGTTTAAAATAAAGTGTTGAGACCAAAAGACAGATAAAGAAGGCAAATGGTAAGATCCTAAATAGTAGTGCATAGTAAGTAGAAATAGGTAGTTGACAATTTGAGTTATTATGTCATTTCACATCTCAGCAAGCCAATAGGTATATCTTTCATCCAAAAAAATTTCCAACCAATAGACCCATTTATATCAAAAGGCAATTTGAGATATCTTCATTCTATTGGTATAATAATCAAAAGCTTCTTATAGAATGTAATGTAATTATTTCTTTTCTTAGATTGACACATGTCCATGTGACTCATGAACTCCCTTTGTTTGACCTCCCTCTAAAAGGCTATATATATGGCTACTCTTGACTCATTTTGGGGCTCCACCTAAGGATGGTGAAGATCTACTCAATTCTACACCTTTTTTATCAATAAAATGACTAAATTTTTACCTCCTCCACCACTATTCATAGTGTGCTCTACTTTAATGTTGAATTTTCTTAGTGAAGCTATGGATTCCTTAACATTGTACTTCATTATTTCACCTATTTGTAGCTTCTTTTTATAGGGCACTTGAAGTGTTCCAGGAAATGTACATGTCTAAGTGAGTTTGTCTTTTCATTAGTGCCATTCAAGGCCTCCTGTCTAATCCTCCTAGCATAAGACAATCTTTCATGACCTCATAGTGTAATATTCATGAAAGAAGATAAAGACTAGGAAAGTGAATGTTAGTCATTGTTTTGGTCATAAGTGTCATATACATGTGGTTGGAATCCATCATCTATTTTGGTGTATCACTTCCATTAATTTAGGTTTTATTTAGCTTCCCTCATTCCCTTTTCACCCCAAAAGTTAGTATTCGTAGAAGTAGCAGTCAAGTGGTATGTCAAGGAGAGCTACTCCTAATCTAGAGATTCATCTCAATGAAATTATCACCCATAACAAGAGATATGATTCAATTGTGTCTCTTGGATGAGAATAACTAAGCATCTTCTCAAGGGTGTAATCTAAGCATTAATAATATCAAGGGAAATTGTTTTTGATAGATAACAAGGGAGTAAGGCATAGCTATCAAGGGAAGTTTGCCTTCCTAATATCCATCTTTGCTTTGTTTCTATACTAAGGCATAACTATCAAGTAAATCTTGCTTACCAATTTGTATTTTATTCTTACCCTACCTAATTAGTTATGCCTAACCCAATTAGGCAAGGGAATATTGATTCCTAATATATAGCTTCATTTTTATCCAACCTACTTTCCATATCATAGAATAAATTGATGTTATTTTTATACATATTTCATGATGTTTATGTGATGCATAATGAAATATAAGTGTGAGTAATATGATGAAATGGTTAATTATTACCCTATTAATATTATGGTTGGTTTCAACTACTTGACATCATTGAATGGAATTCACTATATACAGGTTGAATTAGTGAGGTGGGCCCATTATTTGCATTTACCTTGATCATAAATGGATATGGTGCTTTTGTGTCACTTTTGGCCTAAAAGGGACCTAATCACATGAAAATTTGACATGAATGGGGTGTCTTAAATGCTCAAATCCCAATATATATATGTAATTAATACAATTCCATCCCACCCTTATCTCACTTAACTACTTATTTATTCTATCCTAAGGCTCTAGATTTGGGCATAGATCACCATTTATATATTTTAATCCCACAAAATAATTAGATGATATCTCTAAGTTATTTATTTGATTAAAATAGGATGAATGGAAGAAGATTTTCCTTGGGACTTATTTGATAAATCAAAATTTATAATTAGAACATAATCTAATTGGGCACAAGTAGAAAGCCACTACACTCACCATCAAGGTCATGTAGGGATTGATTAAAGATTAGGAGGGAGTGAGGATGGATAATGAGGCATGATAAGGTAAGAATTAGGGATGATGATGGATGGTGAGGTTTAATGAGGATGAGGAGGGAGTGATTAGAGATGATGATAAAGTGATTAAGGATGATGAGGGATGATGAGGGCAATGAGGATGAGGAGGGAGTGGTTAGGTATTATTAGGGATGAGGGGGAGTGTTAGGGATGAAGAATAATGATGAATTAATTATTATGGATGATGATGGATGGTTAAGGTTAATAATGTAATGATTAGGTATGGTGAGGGATGGTGAGGGTTAATGAAGAAGTGATTAGGGATGAGGAGGAAGTGATTATGGATTATTAAGGATGAGGAGGGAGTGATTAGGGATGATGAGGGATGGTGAAGATAATGAGGAAATGATTAGATATTATGAGGGATGGTGAGGGTTAATGAGGGTGTAATTAGGAAAAATGATGAATTAGGAGAGAGTGATTAGGAGTGATGAGGGAGGGATGATGAGCAAGTGAAACTAACATAAAGTGGTAATTTGATGTGACCAGGTCATGAATGTGACCTATGTTACCCAAATCACATTAATTTGACTTGAATTCAAGTTGAATGGTTTGTAAACTTCATTTTTGACAAACCTAAGACTACAAAATATGCCAATAAACAATCTAAAAAGCAAAAAAACTTAAAAGATGACTATATGTTTACCTTGCTGTCTATGAGGGATGATGAAGGTTAATGAGGATGAAGAGGGAATGATTAAGGGATTATTAGTGATGAGGGGGGATTGATTAGGGATGATAATGTATGATTAAGGAGTGATTAGGGATGATGAGGGATAATAAGGGTCAATAAGAGAGTGATTAGGGATGATGTAGGAGTGATTAGAGATGATGAGGGATGGTGAGGGTCAATGAAGGAATGGTTGAGTATTATGAGGTATAAATATGGAGTGATTTAGGATGGATTTATAATTTATCACTCCCTCCTTATGCCTCCTCATCCATAATCACTACCTCATTAAACCTCACTATCCCTCACCATCTTTAATCACTCACTCATCATCCTTAATCACTCCCTCATTGACCCTCACCATCCCTCATCATCCATAATCACTCCCAAAATAACACTCACTATCCATCATCATCCATAATCACTCTCTCATTTTCCCTCATCATTCTTAATCATTCCCTCCTCATCCCTCATAATGTGTAATCACTCCTTCCTCATCCTTCATCTTCCCTAATCACTCCCTCATTAAACCTCACTATCCCTCATCATCCCTAATAAATCCCTCATTAACCCTCACTATCTTTAATCATCCCTAATGACTCCCTTATTATCTTTCATCATCTCTACTCACTCCTTCATTTTACCTCCTCATCCATAATAACTCCCTCCAATACCTTGATGGTGGGTGTAGTGGCTTCCCACTTGTTCTTGAATGGATTACATTCCAATTAAAATTTTAAATTACTCAAATAAGTCTAAAATAAACTTTGCTTTCACTCTTCCTATTTCATTTAAATAAGGAAATTAGAGATATTGTTTGATTTTTTGGTGGCATTCAAAGATCTATATGGCAATCCACACCCAAACTATGGAGAGTTTGTCCAGTTTCATGGGCCAAAATAAATAGGTAGTAAAGAAATAAAATTGTGGGATGAAATTATATTACTTAAATATATAGATTGGAATTTAGGCATATACGAATCCCAATCCTAAAGTTGATAATTTGAATATATTTATAGGGATGACCAAAGACTAGTTGAGAATTCCAATCCCAACCCCATTTTTGAATTCTTATTTTATTTATGTCATTGAGAGTCTATCCATAGTAGAGTTGATTTCTAAATAAATAGATAGGTTGTCACTAATTTGGTAGAGTGTTTTTCAATACTCTATTTATTAGAGTGTGTTTCCAAACCTAACTCTATCTATACCCAACCCAATATATACCCAAATTGATCTATGAAGGGAATGAAGGGAATTTACCTTAATAAAGTGTATTGGGGAGGGGTTACTTAGAGCTTGGGCATGGCCTAGTGGGCCTTAAAGGACAAAATGGGGCCATGTTGTAATTTAAGTATGCTCTAGTCCCTAATAAAATATATTAAAGGATGTTATAGGATTGGGACCCCCACCATAGATATATATAATGAATTTTTTAATCATGAGTTATGTATATAATAGATATATACCACTGAGTAAGCCATACCTAATTTACCTACTTGAGTATGCCCTACTCGATTAAATTTTTGAGCCATATCTTAAACTTGACTATGCCCTACCTACCTTTTTGTACTTGAGTACACTCTTCATACCTTACCTACTTGATTATGGCCTATCTACCTATCCTTATTTCCCTAACTACTTTAGTATTCCCTCCTAAATTTAGTTACATAATTTAGTATGCCCTACTCGATAAACTCCCCAAGCTATATCTTGACCTTGAATACTTGTATCTAATCATGACCATATATATCTTACATAGACATATCATTAATACTTGATACCTAATTGAATACTGGATTAAATAACTTGTTGAGGTCAACATACACCCATTTTTTTAAAATTGGGACCCTTGAGATATCTTTAACCTTAGTACTAAGATCTTGATGTTCTACTCTTTATTATGATTTGAATATTATCCATGCCTAATGAGATTGGCCCATTTGTTCATGGTCTTATTTAAAACTTGCCTAATATTGCTAATAATTGATCCTCATGTCTTAAGATTGTAGGTTTCATAGAGATGCATTCAATATATCATACTGATATTTTCACATATTAGTTTTATCCAGGCTTTGATAGCCTTTGATTTGAAGATTCTCATAATTAGATTCATATAATGAAACCCTCCTTTTAGCAAACCCTAGCTCAAACCCCTGGTTCAAATTCAAATATTAGAGAGAATGCATTTGGAGAGAATATCTCAATTTTTTTTTATACTTAAGCCCAAATTTAATGTTAAGGTTTGGTCATGTTTCTTAACATGACCAAACCTTAACTTGAAAATACTACTTAGTCCCCTTTATTTTCCCCTTTCTTATTCCTTGTGTTTCTAACATGGTCTAATGTTTATGTTAGTAGGGTCCTTTATTTTAGCATGGTCCCCTTTGTTATAAACTTAGCCTAAATACTTAACCCTAAGGCTCCATTTTTATTTATCAATGCAAACAAGACCTTAGTCTTAAAGATTTAACCTAAGTTTTTATCTACCCAAGCCCTAACTTAAATGCCTTGCTTCTTTACAAATTTGATGGTCCATAATTTATCATAAGGGGATGATTTGATGGAGTAAATAAAACCCAATGAATACAAGTATTTTTTCCTTTAGACCAATCTTGTGAGATCACCAAGATCATGATTGATGATCCACACTTTGGTAGGACCAATGATTGAACAAAGTGAATACAGTGATGAAAAGTTAAAAGCTTAAGAAGCCCCATGAAGCCACCCAATGATACTCCTACATTTGAAGCTTAATAATAAAGGGTCTCATACATTGAATTGAACCAATGGCATGCAACAACTCAGATCACGATCAATGTTCCATGATTTATCATAGAGATTGATCTGATGGAACAGAAAAGTTTCATGAACTTAAAATTGACATTTATAAAACCATCATTTGATGTCTATGAGGCCGTCATTGACATCTATAGGATTGTTAACTTTAAGCCCATAAAACTTAATAATATACTATCTTAGATTTGACATTCATGTGACCATCATTTAACATCTATGAGGTTGTCATTGACATCTGTGAGATCGTCAAATTTAAGCTAATGGATTATTTTTCTTAAAGAGTAGGATATACTCCAAAAATGTTATGAAAAGCTCATAAATTGCATTGTATACTAATGGGACCCCTCAAAGGATGTTTAAACACTTGATATCTTTGAACTACAAATAATGAAATGATCTCATAGTCTAAATATATGTAGAGATGAATTTAGTCTAATTATATATCCTAAGGTCCCTATTGCATTTGTTTGAATGACATGAACCTTAGGATAAAGACATATACTAAGTCTTATTTCAAAAGGGTCCTTGTGACATAAAACTTAGCCCAAATTCTTTTAATCAAAGGTTTTATCATGTTTATTAATACAATAAATCCCTAGGTCAAAACCTAGCATTTGGTCCTTATATTACTTTGACCCCTTTGAGTATGTTCTAAGAGATTAACATAAATATTTTAGCCCAAAGTATGTGTTGTGTTTATTAATACAACATAAATCTCACCTTAAAATATTTATCCATGGTCCCATTTTATTTAAATCCTAAAAAACTTAGGCATAAACACTTTAGACTAAAGTTTGTTTTATGTTTAATAAACACAAAATAAATCTTAACCTAAGGTATTTAAACCTAAATCCCCATATAAGTAATGATGATAATTAAATTTATCACTCCTTTACAAGATCAATGGCTTGTGCTTCATCATGGGGATTAATCAAATAGAGAAGAAGACTCAGTGAGTCGAATGTTATCGATCTATCAGACTAATGGTGTGCATATGCATAGATCATGATCAATGGCCTACACTTTCTCACAAGAAGATGATCTGATGGAGTGAAACTACCAAATACTTTTTAAAAAGCCCTCAAAATCCCATAGGAATGACATGTGGCAAGTATGCATTCACCACACAGAATGTATGGCCTAGGAGGCTCATAATGATTCCAAGTGTCACAACCATAAGGCCTAACATAAAGCAACCAATAATTCTCAAGACCTAAGATAAAAATCAATAGCTCATGTTTATCCATAAAGTTATATCCAATGGCATAAAATAAAAATTGGATTTATCAAAATCCAATAGCTAGTCCCTCAAGGAAATTATGAAAATTGCCATGAAAGTTGTCAAATGGATGCCGCATAAGTGCCATGCAAGAACAAAATGACAAAATTGGAGATCTTATGTGATCAAAAAGGCAAAGGTATAAAATCTTGAGTCTCAATCAAATTCAAGACATGAATGAGCTTAAGTCGAGATTACCATCACCATTAAAACCTCATAAATACCCCAACATCCATAAAAGCCCCAATTCAAACCTGATTTGATCACATTCAAATGAAAAAGAGCTTAATTATGATCTAAGAGAGAACAAGTTGACTTGGAGATTACTTGCAATCCATTTGATAAGCAGTTGCAACTTCCACAGTCATGGCAGCTTGCAGACAACAACAAAGAGATGAGACTGAGATGTATTTGACCTCAAACAATGAGGGGAAGGTTTTCAAACATATGGACTTAAACACTGCATCCTTGAACAATGGAAATAAAAATTAGTCCAAACTCTTTTAGACCATTGAAGAGATGCAGGCCTTGACTAAGGAGGAATAGAGGATTACAACCACCCTAAAGAGATACAATGACCAAGTTTCCATTTAGATGGCTGGTCTACACCATGTTACCACCAATCTTGAGGTACTTCACTGCATTCATTTCCTTTCTACTCTTTTCCAAGATTGTAAGGTTGAGAATTATTGGATTACACATGAGCGTACATTTAATAAAATAGCTTACATCTCTCCCCTAGATTTTGAGAGTTATTAAAAACTATGTAAGCCATAAATAAACCTACCTACCATAAAAATGTGGACTAGAGAACACAATTTAAACATAATCCTTGCCCCATGGTTTCTCATTGGAAACTAGGTAGCCTAGGACCTCATGGGCAAAATACTAATTGTCTAATTTAGGGAGGGAATTAGGATAATAATGACCTTGCTTAATAGGTTGTGCAGAGATCCTTATACCACTCACATTGAAAAAATATGGGAATCATATGTCTACTTCATGGTTGAGAAAGGACTCACTCCCCCATTGGGTGAGATGATCAACATCCATTTAAAGTCCCAATTCATAACAATTAAGAAGAAAACAAGAAAGCAATTTTACATGATTTCATATTTATTGGATGCCCTTTTAACCTCCACCTAGATCCCAAATATCAAGAATTGGCCACCTGATGGATAACCCACCATCTCTCATCATTACTCAAAGCTACACATATTCAATTACAAGCAAAACATGTAGTTCATCTATGATTATGTCTACCCATCCCTAGTGGAAGCCATCATAGGAATCCCCATGAGTATGGTCAACCCATTAATCAAGAATTATGTGAAGTTTATAGGAGATATTTAGTTCTACCCTGATTGCACCATCATCATAATTGAAGGGACTCTTACAAAACCCTTTAGGCTACCCATATATGTGTCAACCAAGTTTGTAGAGCAAGAAGTGTTCATAGTATAGATGGATTTTGTAAAGAAAATAGGAAAGACCTTCCCTATCCCTTTCCATTGACAATCATCAGGACTATTTTGCAAAATTGGGAGCATGTGAATATAATTTTTAGACATAAGGACTCCTTTACCCTATAAAAGGATGATTTGAGGCAATGGGACCCTAATGAGGTGATCATCTAGCACCTAAAATCCAAGAACATAAATAAGGTATATGAACATCAACTTGGGGTGAATGACCCATTCTACATCAGGCTTCTAGTTTCCCAGATCTATTAGCCAAGATGAAGAGGCACAGCATTAAGTTGGAGCCTAAGTTGGTTAAGGGATATGGTAAGCCACCTAGTTATATTTGGCAAATGGTACCCATGCATTTTCATTTGTCACTTTGACCCTCTTCAAGGCCTCAACCATAGGTCACCATGCAACCACCCCAAACACAAATAACACAATGACATGGTAAGAAGAAGTTGGAAGAGAGACCTAGGGATGGATCATCTTCTACCTCTCTTGACAGACTAGAGTCACCCATAGAGTTCTTGGATATGATTGCCTTGGAGCCTAATGAAATAGTAGAGGATGCACTTAGAGTGCTAGCTAAAGCTTATGGGTAAGAAGAAGAAGAAGAAAAGGAATAACCCCAAGCCAAAATAAAAGAGGTTAAACAAGACAAAAGAAAAGAGGTTGCTTTGGATTTAGTTCTAGTAGCACTACCATAGAATATAAAGGTAAAATTATCCTTGGTCCCAGTTGAAAGGAAGAAGCCCAAGTTGACCTTCACCCACCCCATCAGTGAGATCAACTTGTTTAGTAAGGAATATTCCATTCATGGACCTATTATCATTTAATGGTTTGTCTATGGGAAAATGCAAAAGATTCCCACTTTCTCTCACTCTTAGGCCTTGACCCAAATTATTAACATTCATGTTCATGAATAAACTAAGCCATATATATTGGATTTAATGAAGGAAGAAGAAGAAATAAGGATAGTTGTCATAGGATCATCAAGTGGTACATAAATAAAAACTCTGGGTGCCTCAAGAAACATAAGGGTGAGGTCCTAAAACCTCCTAAGGTTACAAAGTCATCCACCATAGTGTAATTCAACCCTGAGACAACAAGTTTGCAAAAGGGTAAGCATCAAGAAAACCATGATTGGAGGTGAGGAATTCAACTTTCAAAAAATTGATCCATTCATAGGCTTAACTTGAGTTGGAAAACAATAGCCTGGTGAATTTCCCATCCATGAGGAAGACATAAAAATCCTAGCTAAGGCCCATTCAATTCAAATAAGAGCAAAGATAAAAGGCATGAAGAAAAATATACATAACTTGGAGAGGGAAAAGGAGAATTTAGAGACCTAGGTTGTCTTATCAGTCTTGAGGCCATAATAAATATGTTTGAAACATCTTTTTTTGACATGTTTGACTCCTTAAAATAAATGAAGCTAAGACAAGATGCATTAAGATAGCAGAGTGAGATGGCCAAGTGGTAGGATGTCGAGGATAAAATAAGAGATCTCATCAATTTATTGATTAGGAATATAATTCCTAAATTCAAAACCATTAGCCTAGCCCACTTAAATGTTAAATTAGGGATAGTGATGGATAAGATCTAGAGTTTAAGTGCTTTGACACCAAGATTGGATAGACTCTTGAAGGATGATGAAGAGATGATTACCAGGATTAAGCAAGTCATTGGCACCATGTTGACTAATCCTATGAATTATATAGCCCTTGTAATTATTGATGATGAATAATATAAGCACAAAGTCACTTTGGTGATGCAAGAAGTGAGAAGTAAAATCTAGGGCCAATCTGGCAGTGACAATAGCAAAATTATGGGCATGATCTTCACTATTGAGGAAAAGATTGTAGATGTTAGGATGATAGAGACTTGATGACTTATTTGATTAAGAGGAGGTCTATCTCCTAAAGCTAGCTATAGATTTGGAGATTTTCAAAGAACAACATCAAAGAGCTATGGAGCTTATACAAGAGCAATAAGGGAGTCCTTAATCAATGGGCCCACCAAATAATTTATATTCCTCTTTTTCAAAACATTGTAATATTAGAATGATAAATATTCTTTTGTAAAGGCATATGTTAGGTTTTTATCATATTTGCCTCTAGGTCAATCCATTTTGGAAAAGCAAGTGTATTCTAAAACTTTGTATAAAAAAGATAGTTTTCTTTACTTCTTGTACATTTGAATCTTGTAACGGATTGATATATTACTTGATCCTTCTATAAAAGGAAGTATTACCATCTTGTAAAGAGAGAATTTTGAGAAAAATTTATATACTTTGAGTAGTTAATACAATCAAGGGATTTTGTAAATATTGTCCATGTTTGTTTGTGTCAATTATTATATGGCTTTTCTCTCAATTGCTAGTTTGAAGTCTTATATTTGATTAGTTTCTATGAATTATGAGTTGAATATTTAATTATAAGGTTGTTAATTTGTGCTTATCCTAGATTAGTTGAATGATATTTAATTTGCTTCCTTTTATTTGCTCTACATTAGGATGTGCAAATGTTATTTGAGTGTGGTATCAAATCTTCAAAGTAAATTTGGTTCTTACTTGTATTTTTTTTATATCATCCTTAGAGGTTTGCCTAGTGTGTAGTGAGATCTGAGCTTATGTTATTTTGCACTATATACTAGTTAAATGCATCTTCAGTTGTAATTGAAACTTTATCATAATTTTTGGGGCTAAGATCAACAATCACTTATTCTCTTTCTACATTACCCTTCTTTTTGCTTCTTTTTAAAACCAGATCACTTTAGATTAGAGTTCATTGTAAATTTCCATTTATATTAGTGATTAGTTTAAAATTAGATCATTATTCACTAGTATTAGCATAGATACTTACACTTTTCAAAGATTTGGACAATGGTGGCTCTCAATCATCAATTAATATAAATTTTGTGAAGTGGTTAAACATTACTCTATCATTATTTCACCACAAGTAACATAAGTTGCCAAAACCTACTACTCATGCTCTGAATTCTTAGAATTCTAAAATAAGAAGTGTTTTGTGAACACTAAGAACACATGTGATACAATAGAGTCATCAATAAGGACATCTTTCACTGGTGCTGAAGGAGGGCCATCTTTGTGAATTGGTTGAATCTTTGCTAATATCAATCTGTTTTGATCAAAGATTTATGTTATCTTTGCACCATTATTTAATTTTTTGCTCAAAAGTGTAAATATCATTGATCTTTGTGATCTCTGACCCATCTTTGTGCTTCTTTTATACAAAGATCAAATATCTTTGGAGTATGATGCTTATTTTTGATAAAGATAGCTCAAGATCTAAGAATCCATGGTATTTGAGGTTAGAATAGCTTGTTTTGATCAAAGGTTGATAAATATTTCACAAATCTTAGTTTAATTGAGCTTAAAAGTGTAAATATTGATCATATTTGCATAATTTGACACATCTTTGAGCTAACTTAGTCAAAGGTTAATGTCCTTTACCATTTTTGATACAAATATTTTCAAAATTAGCTTAATGTGAAGGATTAATCCTTGTTCTTTATAAATATTAACTTAACACATCATATTTCAAATAAGAGATTCAATCTTCAAGTTGGAATTGCCAAGGATTCAAACAAGATTACATTCAAAGACAAGAGAGCCTTTGCTTGAGCTAGAATTCCATAGGAAAACTAGGCAAGATAAAAGTAGGCATAGACATTCCAAATCTTTGCCAACTTCACCTCTTCAAGGTACCTCTACATTTGACCTTCATCCAAGTATGACTTAGTTGGGAGAATCTTTAATTAATGTGCTTGGTTTGGTACATGATCTCCCACATAATCCTGAGAAATACTTACCAACATTTAGCCCAATCGGTATTATAACTACTAAAGAGAATATTAAATCTTTCAAATTTATTTAAGGTTGATAAATGTCACACATGAAGATGTAGCATGTAGATTGTTCCCCTTTAATTTTAAATATGCTACATATGAATGGTTTTCATAGACCAATTTGGAAAAATTGTTAGTCCATGTGTCATATACCACCAATTCACCAGCATCAAGAGGGATACAAGTGAGCCCATAAGGTCTTTTAATGTTAGGTTCTAGAAGATGTATAGAAAGACCATAGACCATTATAAAATCGATGAATTTTTATCTCTATAAATATATAAGGATGTAGTGGATCCTATGACTTCTATATTTTTGAAAAGATCTCTTCCAGTTATAACTTCATTTGTTAGGGTTTACTCTGAAGCAGTAATCATCAGTGATAAAATACAATCCCAAGGAGAAGTGGCCTACTCTATTCTAAATATCAACCCACATTTTTACACTCTAAACATCTTCCCCAACAACAATCAAAATTCACTATCCCTCAATCAAATCCCAAATCTAAATCAATTGTCTTTGAGTCATGTTGCTCCTAATCAAAACCTAGGATTCTTGAGTCATCTTGCTGCTAATGGGCTCAACATAAATGATCAAAGATCTTTAGTACCAGCTACTAGTACTAACAATAACCAAGTTCACAATTCTAAAAGTATCCATAATGAGAATGAATCTATCCTAAAAATGGTCCAAAATTTAAGCATTAATTTCCTTTAGCTGTAAAAATAAATTGGCAATACTAGAGATAACTCTGGTAGGAACTTCTCATTTCAAAGGTTTAATAAGCTTAACAATAGGTTTTAGAATGATAGTTTCTATAAAAATAAGGCTAATAAACCTTATTCTAGTAATAAAACCATGGATATTAATCTTACTGACATTGCTTTACCTGATTATTATAGAGTGCATTGTATAACCATACATGGTGAGATTGATTGCATTAAGTTTTATAAGGATTTTGAAGCTTTACAAGAAGATTTAAAAATATTTGAATTGGTCCCTAATAAATATAATGGTGTAAGTACCTTAGGATCCAAATCATCTGATCAAGTCAACATGTAGAAGCATTCAAATTCCCTTTTCAATAGGACAATGAACCTGATGATGTCCCTGAGGAGATCTAGGATTTCTAACAATTCTTGAAGAAGACTTATCCTTTGAGAAATAGAGAGAATAGGCATCCCTTGACTACCTCAACACCTCCAAATAACTTTGGAACTCCTTTAGACACTTCTTCAAAAAATGATCCAGAACCACCCAAAGGGAGTAATTCTAAGCATAATGTTGATGTGCCTAGTTCTTCAAATAAGATTGGTTATAATATTGTTAAAGACATGAATAAAATAATATCTAACATCAAATTTCATGAATTAACATAGATCACAGAACAAAGGGACCTCTTTCTAGAATCATTGTTAAATAAATTTAACAAACTGCCCAAAGCTAACAATGTTAATGTGGCTTTGCACAAAGCTAAGGTGGAATCTCCTTCTTTCTTACTCACAGTTAGGATGCTCGGTAAGAAATGCACAATTTTTTATTGGACTCTGGTGCATCCACCAATATCATGTTATAAGGTATTTGCAAGCAACTTGGCTTGATACTTATTAAGTTTGATAGGGTTGTCACCCAATTATATAAATCTAGGGTCAAGGTGGTTGGAGAATTATTAAATTTCCACATGCAATTGGCCTCTAAGCCTAGAGTACAGTAGTTTTTTGATATCCAAGTTTTTAACATTCTTGATGCTTATATAATCTTGTTAAAAAGGGAATAGACCAAGGATTTGAATGGATATATGTCCACCAATTGTTCACACCTATAAATACCTTGGAAAGGAATTCTAAACTAGATAAAAGTTGAAAGGGAACTAAGAATGAAACACATGATCACTGAGTACAATGCTATGAATTACAGGTTCAACATAATTGACTCAAATTTAGGAGTTTTCACCCTAGATAATGCCAAAGTTTGTGATCCTAAAGCTTCTCATGTTATGCCTAGGCTATGGAATCTACATTTTGATGGTGTTAGGTATAAGGTTAGATCTGGGGTTGGTATTTTCCTAACTGATCCTATTGGTAAGAAATATCATGAATCTTATAGGCTCCATTTTATATGCACTAATAACCTTGTTGAATATGAGGCCTTCATCCTAGGTTTGCAATTTGCCATCAAGAATAAAGTCAAAGAACTACTAGTTTATGGTGATTCAAAATTTGTATTTAACCAAGTTGAAAACAAATATCAATGCAAGCTATCCTACCTTAAGATGTATAAACCTAGGTTCTAAGATCTAATTGAGTATTTTTATGCCTTTAACATTATTTCTATCCCTATAGAGGAGAACAAAGTAGTTGATGAGCCAACCTCTGTTGTAGCCAACCTCATGCCTAACCAAGACTTACCTAACTTTAGCATTGAGTCGATACCTTGTCCTTCAATCTTAGATAATGTGAATCATTTTCAAGTATTTAGTGATGATCAATATATATTGGCTTTCATGACCAATTCTAGAGCATTTGATGTTCATGTTATTGATGAGGCTGATGAAAGTACTTGTGGAGAAGATAAATTTGATGACAGAGTCATTTAGCTAAATGACAATAAGATTCCCAAAGGCATGATTACCTTAGAGAGATTATTTGATCCAAACAAACTAGATGAGACCTCTAAGGCTCCCAAGGTAAGTGGGAAAGACTATAATGTTGTTGATCTTGGGCCTGAAGATCAACCTCAACTGGTTAACATTAGAAAAGCCTGCACTAGTGCTGAGAATAAGAAGGCCAAGGATCTATTAACAAAGTACAAGGATGTTATAGCTTGGTCTTATGATGACTTAAATATATTTGACCTAATATTCATCACTCATAGTATCCCTCTCAAGGAAATTTCTAACCCTGTAGGTAGAAATAAATGCCTATGAATCTTATCCTAGAACCCATGATCTTCAAAGAAGTTAAGAGATTGCTAGCTGATAGAATTTTATTTCCCATTAGGCACCCTACCTAGGTGGATAATTTGGTGCCAGTCAAAAAATAATAAAGGTGAGATTAGACTATTCATTGACTTTAGAAATCTAAATAAAGCATCTAAAAAGGATAATTATCTTCTTCCCTCTCTTGACTAGGTAATACAAATTGTTTTAGGTTGAGCCATGATGTCTTTCCTTGATGGTTTTTTAGGATACAATTAGGTGCTAGTTGATAAAGAGGATAAAATGAAGACAACTTTCACAACCGAGTGGGGAAAATTTGCATACAAAATAATGCCTTTTTGGATGATAAACATAGGAGCCACTTTTCAAAGAGACATGGACCATGCCTTTCAAGGTCTGATTGGTAAGTTTATCATTATATACATGGATGATCTAATCATTTTTTCTAAAAATAGGGAAGATTACTTTATGCATTTATAATAAGTATTTGAGAGATTCATAAGGCATGGAATCTCCCTCAATCCCAAGAAAAGTATCTTTTGTGTTACTGAAGGCAAATTTTTATGCCATAATATAACTAAAGATGGGATCTCCATAGATCCTAAAAGAGTGAAAGCTATATCTAGGATAGAGCCTCCAAATAGTAGAAAGGAGTTAAAATCATTCTTTGGAAAAATAAACTTTGTAAGAAAATTCATTTCTAGCTTTGTAGAGATTTTTAAGCCACTAAATGATATGCTGAAGAAGGATGTCAAATTTTCATGAAATTAAAAGTCAAAGAAGGCCTTGAATGACATCAAAGAAGAGATTAGCCAAGCTATAGTCTTGATTAACTTTTCAAAGGACTTATATCTCTATTCCTTTGCATCTAACCATACTATGGCTACAGTTTTAACTTAGAAGATTGATGGGTGTGATCACCCAATAGCTTTCATGAGTACTAACTTTAATAATGTTGAGTTAAATTATTCATTGATTGATAAACAAGCATGTGTATTAGTTAATGTAGTGAAGAAATTTAGGCACTATATCCTTAGAAATAAGGTGCATGATATTTTACCTAAACCTACCACTAAGCTCATGTTGAGCTAGAATGAAATTAGAGAATGTAGAGGTAAATGTATGTCATTTTTGAAAGAATATGACATAGAAATGAAAACTATGAAACTGGTAAGATGTCAAGGCTTGATACAAATGATTGATAATGATAACCTTAATCTAAGTATCATGCAAGTTGATCAGCATAAATTTCAATATAATGAGAGGTATGATTCCATATTCCACTTTATAATTAATGGTACTTGTCCTATAGGACTAATGAGGGAGCAAAGGAGAGTTTTAAGGCTCAAGATAGCCCATTATCTGATCAAAGATGGGGTTTTATACAAAAATAACTTTGAAGGTGTCTACCTAAGGTGTGTCTCAATGAAATAAACCACCAAAATAATAAGCACTTTCCATGAGAATTTGGAAATTGGTTATCCATCAAGAAGGACAATAACCCACAGGATCCTTAGAGCTGGCTATTATTGGCAACTATTTTCAAATTTGCTCATAATCATGTAAGGGAATGTCATTCATGATAGATATTCAACACAAAGGAGCCAAAGGTAGCAATGCCTTTACAACCAATAATGATTGATAAACCCTTTGCACAATGGGGGTTGGACTTTATAGGGGTAATTAACCCCAATTCATCAGAAGGTCATAAGTATGTCCTAACTACCATAGATTATTACACAAGGTGGACTAAAGTTGTAACCACCAAACAATGTAGGACTGAAGAAGTGATAATTTTTTTAGAGAAAAAAATATGTAATAGATTTGTAACTCTAATATATTTGGTGTGTGATAATGAATCTACATTTATATCCTTAGAGATTATATATTGAGCATATGATAATGGAATTTGTCTTAAGTTTTCATCCAACCTTTATCCTCAAGGAAATGGAGTGTATGAATCTATCAATAAGAACTTAATGAAAGTGATTGAGAAGTATACTACAGATAAACCTAAGACTTGGCATAAGCTTCTCAAGTATGTCTTATGGGTAGATATGATAAGGATCAAGCAAGATTTAAAGGCATCACCATTTATGTTGGTTTATGGTCAAGATCCTATCTTCCCTATCACTCTCAAGTTGCCTATGTATGAATTCATGCAAGACTATACGGAAGAGGGTTAGGAGCTTGAAAATTCAAGATTTTTAGACATCATCCAAATGGAAGATGCATGTGAAGAAGCCTTTTATAAATTTAACAAGGACCAAACCATGATGAAGAGGTGGTTTGACAAGAGGTCAAAGGTGAAGGTGTTCAAAAATGGAGACTTGGTGCTCCTTTGGGACAAAGCATCTAAACCCAAGGGAAAACATGGTAAATTCACACCCCTATAGATTGGCCCTTATCAAATTGAAAAAACACTAAGAAATAATAGCTTTAAGTTGAGAAACCTTCAAGGAGAATAATTCACATTGCCTACTAATGGGAAATATTTCAAGCATTAATTTGTTGCTAGTCTACTAGGGATCTTCATGGAATATATGTGTAAGACTGGTTAGAGATAGTGTAGATAGGCTAGTTAGTTTCTTTCTATTTTTTCTTTCCTATCCCTTATTTTTAAATAAGCATGTATATAATTGTTTTCTTTTTTCCTTTACTTTCTGTTCTATTGCTTTCTATTATGTATTTGTTTCCTATTGCTTTATTCATTGCTTCCAATAAGTCCTTTAGACAACCCTACACTCAAAGACCATTTAGTTTTCTTAAAATTATTGAATTTCAAAAATGTACGTATGCACCTCATGCACATGTTGAACATGGATTTGAAATATGCACTTGGTGTTCTAATTTATAGGAACTAGTAAGGAATGATGAATAGGTTAGTTGTTTTATGAGAACCTAAGCATTGTTCTAATCTAAACTTGGTCTTAAGAAGAGTTTCACATGTGAAATGAGAGCTTGAGATACTAGGTCATAGTCATGTTTGCACTTAAAAAACATCCTTGCCTAAGACAAAGGTCATATCCATAGGTGAATACCTGAAGATCAAACACTTGACCAAATACTTTAGCATGGCTATCCTAGTTCCCAACCTTTGTTGAAGAGCCTAGAAGATCTAAAAATACAAAAAACAAGAACTTATTTCAAAATCAAAATATTTTTCAATCAAACGTGATTCTAGTAACCTCCACTAAGACTATGGATGCCTGGTTGGTAGTGGATCAAGGCTACATTAGAGCCAAAGGTATCTCTATCAAGGATATAAACACTTGGCTAGCAGTAGAACAATGCCCAAGCCTTCCCTAAACTATAAGCATGGTCCTTAATGGATATCCAAAAATGATCTAAGTCAATATTAATGATTGAAGGCATAAAAATTGGAATGTGTCCCTTAAATCCCATGTTAAATAGTAAATGGAATCAAATTACACACATAACATGGCCATGTCTTAATTTTTGACCCTAATTCTACATGTGCAAATCTTGTTTCAACCATGAACTAATTTTGATGATGGCATAGATCAAGTGAAATAGGTAACCTAGTCACTTGTCCAAACCAAAACCTTTGAGTTCTAACATATTTCTATGTTTCCCTCAAAAGTCTTCATTTATTGAGATCAATGTACCCCCATTTTTTTAAAATTGGGACCTTGAGATATTTTGAATCTTAGCACTAGGATCTTGATGTTCTAATTTTTATTATGATTTGAATATTAATGCCTAATGAGATTAGCCCATTTATCCACGGTTTTGTTTAAAACTTTCCTAATGTTGTTAATAATTTATCCTCATGTCTTAAGATTGTAGGTTTAATGGAGCTCCCTTCAATATATCATACTAATCTTTTCATAGATTAGATTTATCCAAGCTTTGATATCCTTTGATCTAAATATTCTCATAGTTGGATTCATATAATGAAACCCTCATTTCAACAAACCCTAGCTTGAACCCCTAGTTTAAATTCAAATATTGGTGGGAATGCATTTGGTGAAAATATCTCAAATTTATTTTAGACTTAATCCAAACTTTCATGTTATGGCTTGGTCATGTTTCTTAACACAACCAAACCTTGACTTGAAAATCCTACTTAATCCCTTTTATTTTCCCCGTTCTTGTTCCTTGTGTTTCTAACGTGGTCTAATGTTTATGTTAGTAGGGTCCTTTATTTTATCATGGTCCACTTTTTTATAAACTTAGCCTAAAGACCTAACCCTAAGGCCCCATTTTTATTTATCAATGAAAATATGACCTTAGTCTTAAAGCCTTAACCTATGTTTCTATCTACCTAAGCCCTAACTTAAATGTGTTGCTTCTTTGTAGATCTGATGGTCCATGCTTTATCACAAGGGGATGATATGATAGAGCAAAGAAAACCTAATAAATCTACACATTTTATCCTTTAGACCAATCTTGTGATATCACTAGGATCATGATTGATGATCCACACTTTGGTGGGACCAATGATTGAATAGAACAAACACAGTGACAAAAAGTTAAAAGCTCTAGAATCCCCATAGAGCTTCCAATTGGCACTCCCACATTTTAAGCTTTATAATAAAGGGTCTTGTACATTTAATTGAACCAATGGTGTGAAACCACTTGGATGATGATCGGTAGTTTGTGCTTCATCATAGAGATTGATCTGATAGAGCGTATCAAATCCAAGGTCTATGGACCCAAAAGGTTTCACAAGTTTAAAATTGAAATTCTCACAACCATTTGATAGATTCAAGGCCATAATTAATGTATATGATAACATCAAATTTAATCCCATAAAACCTAATAATCTACTACCTTAAATTTGGCATTCATACAAACATCATTTGATGTTCACGAGGCCATCATTGATGTCTGTGAAACCATCAAATTTAAGATAATGGATTATTTTGCTTAAATACTAGGATATACTCCAAATTTTTTTTCAAAATCTCATGGATTTAATTTTAAAATAATGAGACCCCTCGGAGGATGTTTAAACACTTGAGATATTTGAACTATAAATAATGAAATGATCTCATAGTCTAAGTATATGTAGAGATGAATTTAGTCTAAGCCTATATCCTAAGGTCCCCATTTTATTTTTTTGGATACCATGAACCTTAGGATAGAGAATTATACTAATTATTATTTCAAAAGGGTCCTTGTGACATAAAACTTATCCTAAATGCTTTTAATCGAAGGTTTTATCGTGTTTATTAATACAATAAATCCCTAAGTCAAAACATAGCATTTGGTCCTTATATTAATTTGACCCCTTTGAGCATATTCTAAGATCTTAACATAAATATTTTATCCCAAAGTATGTGTTGTGTTTATTAATACAATATAAACATTAGCTCAAAATATTTAGCCATGGTCCATTTTTATATAAATCTTGAAAAACTTAGGCATAAACACTTTAGCCTAAAGTTTATTTTATGTTTAATAAACACCAAATAAACCTTAGACTAAGGTATTTAAACCTAAGTCTCCATATACCTAGACATTATATCCTTGAACAATGGAAATAGGAATTAGTTTTAACTCTTTTGGACCATCGAAGAGATGTAAACCTTGACCAGGGAGGAACAGAGGAACACAACCACCCTAAGGAGATACAATGACCTAGTTTCCATTTAGATGGTTGGTCTACACTATGCTATCACCAAGTCCAAGGTACTTCATTGCATTTATTTCCTTTCTCCTCTTTCTAATATTATAAGGTTGAGAATGATTGGATTATGCATGAGCATACATTTAAGAAAATAGCTAACATCTCTTCCCTAGCTTTTGAGAGTTATTAAAAACTATGTAAGCCATAAAATAACTCTATGTAAGCCACAAATAGACTTAGAAACCATCAAAAATTATAATATAGAACATAATTTGAACACAATCCTTGCCCCATTATTGCTCACTAGAAACTAGTTAGTCTAGGACCTCATAGGTAAAATACCAATTGTCCAATTCAGGGAGGGAATTAGGATAATAATGACCTTATTGACTAGGTTGTATGGATTCCCCTCCACCACTCACATTGACAAAATTTGGGTATCATATGTCTACTTCATGGTTAATAAAGGACTCACTCCCCCATTGGGTGAGATGATCAACATCTGCTTAAATTCCCAATTCATAGCAATCAAGAAGAAAATAAGCAAGCAATTTTACATGAGGTCATATCTATTGGATGCCCTTTTAACCTCCACCTAGATTCCAAATATAAATAATTGGTCCCCTAATAGATTACCCACCATCTCTTATCATTACTCAATGCTACACATATTCAAGTACAAGCACAACATGTAGTTCATCTATGATTGTGTCTACCTAGCCCTAGTGGAAGCCATCACAAGAATCCCCATGAGCAGGGTTAGCCCATTAATCAAGAATTATGTGGATTTGATAGGAGATATTTGGTTCTATCTTGATTACACCATCATCAAAATTGAATGGACTCTGACATATCCCTTCAGGCTACCCATCTATGTGTCAACCAAGCTTATAGAGCAATAAGTGGCATACCAACTTCCTCATAGTATAAATGAATTTTTCAAGGAAAAGAGGCAAGGCCTTCCCCATCTCTTTCCATTGAAAATCAACAAGACTATTTTGAAAAATTGGTATCATGTGAATAAAATTTATAGATACATGGACTCCTTTACCCTATAAAAGGATGATTTAAGGCAATGGGACCCTAATGAGGTGATCACCCAGCACCTAAGATCCAAGAACATAAATAAGGTATATCAGCATCAACCTAGGGTGAATGACTCATTCTACATCAAGGCCTCTAGTTTCCCAAAGGTATTATCTCGGTTGAAGAGGTACAACATTAAGTTTGATCCCAGGTTAGCTAGGGGAGATGATAAGCCACCTAGTGAGATCTGGAAAATAGGACCCATGCATTATCATTTGTTACTTGGACCCTCTTCAAGGCCTCAACCATAGGTCACCATGCAATATCCCTAGGCACAAATAACACAAAGACTTGGTAAAGATAAGTTGGAAGAGAGGCATGGGGAGGGATAATTTACTACCCCTCTTAATAGATCAGACTCCCTTAGAGAGTTCTAGGATATGATTGTCTTGGATCCCAATGAAATAGTAAAGGATGCACTTAGAGTGCTAGCTGAAGCTTATAGGTTAGAAGAATAAGAACAATAAAAGGAATAATCCCAAGCCCAAATAGAAGAGGATGAATAATATAAATTAAAATAGGTTTTTTTGGATTTAGTTCTAGTAGTACCCCCATGGAAAAGAAAGGCAAAATTAGCCTTGGTCCTAGTTGAAAAGAAGAAGTCCAAGTTGACCTTCACCCACCCCATCAGTGAGGTCAACTTGTTTAGTAAGGAATATCCCATTCATGGACCTATTATCCCTGAATGGTTTATCTATGGTAAAAATCAAAAGATTCCCACTTTGTCTCACTCTTGGGCCTTGACCCAAACTATTAACATTGATGTTCATGAAGAAACCAAGCCATGGATATTGGCTTTGATGAAGGAGGAAGAATAAAGAAGGATAGTTACCACAAGAGCATCAGGTGTCACATTAATATAAAATATAGGTGCCTCAGGAAACATAAGGGTGGATGTCCTAGAACCTCCTAAGTTTATAGAGTTATCCACCATAGTGCAATTCAACCCTGAGATAGTAGGATTGGAAAGGGTAAGAACCAAGAAAACCATGATTAAAGGTAAGGAATTCACCTTTCAAAATGTTGAGCCATTCATAGGCTTAACTCCAGTTGAAGGATAATAGCTTGGTGAATTTCCCATCCATAAATAAGACATAGAAAGCCTAGCCAAGGCCCAATCACCTTAAATCAAATTAGGGATCAAAGGCATGAAGCAAAAGATACATAACTTGGAGAGGGAAAAGAAGAATTTAGATACCCATGCTATCTTATTAGTTTATAAGGCCATAATAAAGATGCTTTAAGCATCCTTTTTCAACATGTTTGACTCCATAAAATCAATGAATCTAAGATAAGATGCATTAAGCCAACAGAGTGAGATGGCCAAAATATTGATGATAGAGTGGTAGGATGTAGAGGATAAAATAAGAGATATAATCAATATGATGATTAGGAATATAATTCTTAAATTTAAAACCATTAGCATAGCCCACTTAAATGCTATATTAGGGATAGTGGTGGATAAGATCTAGGTTTTAAGTGCTTGGTCATTAGGCTTGGATAGACTCTTAAAGAATAATGAAGAGTTGATTACCAGGATTAAGCAATTCCTTGGTACCATGTTGGATAATCCTATGAAGTCTACATCCCTGGGCATTATTGATGATGAATAATATAATCATAGAGTCAATTTGGTGATGTAATAAGTGAGAAGCAAAATCTAGGGCAATCTAGTAGTGACAATAACATAATTATGGGCAGGATCTTCACTACTAAGGAAAATATTATAGAAGTTAGGATCATCAAGGAAGCTATAGAAAGGGATGATAGAGACTTTGATGACTTATCTGATCAAGAGGAGGTCTATCTCATAAATATAATTGTATATTTGGAGCTCGTCAAATAATAACATCAAAGAGCTATGGAGCTTCTACAAGAGCAAAAAGGGAGCCCTTCACCAATGGGACCACCAACTAATTAATATTCCTCTTTGTAAAAACATTGTAATATTTTAATGAGGAATATTATTTTGTAAAGGCATATTCTAGGTTGTTAGCATATTTGTCTCTAAGTTAGTCCATTTTGGAAAATCAAGTGTATTCTAGAACTTTGTGGAAAAAGGACAACTATCCTTGTTGTATATTTGTATCTTATAACTGATAGGTATACTACTTGGTCCTTCTATAAAAGGTAGTATTACCATCTTGTAAATAGAGATAATTTTGAGAAAAATTTGTACACTTTGATAATTTAATACAATCAAGGAATTCTATAAAGATTGTCCAAGTTTGTTTATGTCAACTGTTATATGGTTTTTCTCTTAATTGCTAGTCTGAAGTCTTAAATTTGAATGGTTTGTCTAAATTCCGAGTTGCATCTTTCATTATAGGGTTGTTAATTTATGTTTATTCTAGATTAGTTAAATTATCTCAAATTTTATTCATTTTATTTTCTTTTCATTAGGATGTGCAAATGTTATTTGACTATGGTAGCAAATATTTAAAGTAAATTTGATTCTTACTTGTATTTATTTATATCATCTTTAGAGGTTTGAATGGTGTGTAGTGAGATCTAAGCTTATGACATTTTCACTATATACTTGTTAAATGCATATTTAGTTGTAATTGAAACTTTGTCATAATATTTGGGGTTAAGATTAGTAATCACTTATTCTCTTTCTACCTTATTCTTCTTTTTTTTTTTTTTTTAACCAGATCACTTTAGTTTAGATTTCATTATAAATGTCCATTTAGATTAGTCAGTAATTTAAAATTTGATTATTATTCACTATTATTAGCATAGATAATTTCACTTTACAATGATTTGGACCATGATGGCTCCCAACCATCAATTAATATGAATTTTATGAAATAGTTAAACATTGTTCTATCGGTATTTCACCACAGGTAACATAAGTTGCCAAAACCTACTGCTCATGCTCTTAATTCCTAGAATTATAAAATGAAAAGTGTTATATGAAAACTAAGAACACTTGTGATACATATAGAGGCATCAACATAACCAAGCCATATCTTGAAAGGATATGGGATATTATCATGCTTGAAAATCAATAGAGGGTGCATTATTATATCAAGGGAAAAAGGAGAAGGAACATTATCATATAAAAGGATAAAGGAGAGGGGGAATTGTCATACTTGAAAATTAGTGGAGGGGGCATTATTAGAAAAAGGGATAAAGGAGAGGGGCATTATCAGATCAAAGGATAAATGAGAGGGGGTTTTATCAAGGGGTGATTCAAGAGTATGAGAGGGTTAATTATCACCTATATAGAGAAAGGAGAGTGAGCATTGATCAATCTATATCTTGAAAGGAGAGGGGGAATTTTAACCTATATAGAGAAAAGAGTGACTAGGGAAGATCGAGCACAAGAAGAAAGCTATTGCATGCATCATAAAAGTACTAGAGGGAGTGATTAGGGATGTTGAGGGATGAGGAAAGAGTGATTAGGGGGGTGATTAGGTTTAATTAGGGAGTGATTAGGGATGATAATATATGAATAAGGACTGGTTAGTGATGATGAAGGATGATGAGGGTTGATAAATGAGTGATTAGGGATAATGAGGGTTGATGAGGGAGTGATTAAGGATGATGAGGGATGATGAAAATTTATTATGCCATATCTATATATAAGGATAATATTTATTATTTGGGTGACTTTATCTACCCCATATGTGTAACACTAATTTGTTCCATTCCTTCCTATTAAATGGGCATTAAAACATATGCTTTAAATGAAATAAATATAATAAGCACTATAATATAGATTTAAAAATGAACACTTCCTACTAAATGGGAAATTTTGTACATCCTTAACAAGAACTAGCCATTATCATAGATAAGGTCACCCAAATAATAGATATTACTCCCTATATATAGATATGACACATGAATTTTTAACAATAGATCAGGGATGATGAGGGAATATTATGGAGTGACTAAGGGTAATGAGGGATGATGAGGGAGTGATTAGGGATGATGATGTAAAATTAGGGTTGATTATGTAGTGTTTATGGACAATGAGGGATAATGATAGAGTGATTAGGGATGATTATGTATGATGAGGGTTGATGAAGGAGCAATTAGGGATAATGAGAGATAATGAGAGTTGATTATAGTATTTAGAGATTATGAGGGATAATGAGGGCTTATGAGGGTGTGACTAAGGAATATGAGGGATGATAAGATAAAATTAGGGAGTGATTAATGATGATGAGGGATGATGAGGGTTAGTAAGGGAGATATTGGGTATGATAATAGGCAATGAGGGAGTGGTTAGGGATGATCAGGGTTATGAGGGTATTTTTATGGAAAATTAGGGTAGATAAGGGAGTGATTAGGGATGATTATATAATATTATGGATGATTATGGATAATTAGGGAGTGATTAGGTATAATTAGATATTGATAGTTAATGATGGAGTGATTAGGTATAGTGGGGGATGATGACAAGGTCCCTATTTATAGATGAAGACTCAATTAATCTATTATATTAATCGATGAAATAAATTATATGGGCACTCACCTATCCCTATTTATAATTTAGGATGGTGAGGGGTACACATGTTTTTATTTTTTAGTATTTGATTCATGGTCCTAACAAGTTTATTAATTTCTCCATCCCACTTTGTCAAATATGACTATGACCACAATGAATCAATGACATATCCATATCCCATATCTATATAAGATAAATTTCCTCCAAGTGAATGAGTCATTGTGAATCATGTCACATACATAATATGTTTGTATCATTAGATTATAACAAATATGAATAAATGATATGGTGTCATGATATTTTATCAATGAACAATGACATGATCATGCAACCACCCCCCACTTTCTAGATATAGAGTTTCATTGGCATTGATGTAGTAAATAATTTAATTGACACAATATATATTGTCACCCAGATCTCAAAAATATATTTAAATATATATTTAGAGTGAATAGAGATAGGGGCTAAGGTCTATCAAGGCTATCAACTATATCTAGTTCACTATATCTATTGAATAAGTCTATTAATAATTGAATAAGTCTATCAACGATCAATGTTACTAAATTGTATATACAATATGTATGATATGAAAAAATTAATCCAATGTGCATAATTCCCGACATGGTATGAATGATTTATGTGATACAATACATATCCAATCATGAAATAAATTGATGTCATCTTTATTTGTATTTCATGATGTTGATGTGATACACAATGAAATATAGGTGTGGGTAACATGATATGATGGTTAATTCCCACCCTATTAATATGATAATTGGTTTCAACTACTTGACATCATTGATTGGAATTCATTATGTGTGGGTTGAATTAGTGTGGTGGCCCCATTGTTTGCATTTACCTTGGTCATAAGCAAATATAGTGTTTTTGTGTCACTTTTGTCATATAATGGACTTAATTTCAAGTAAAATCAGCATGAATGGGTGGTTGGGTGTGCATGGGTCACCAAATTAACTTATTTTTTAATTGATCCAAATGCAAAAAAAAAATATGGTTATAAACTAGGCCTAAATCTACACACATTAAAAAAAAACTAGTTTTCATTTTTTTAAGTTTGTCTGGGGAGACGAGGGCGCACAATCAACTATCCATTTTTTTGTCTATTTTTGGGATCTATTTACTTGTTTAATGATAAAAAATTCACATAAATAAATTATAAAGAGTTTATAATTATATTCATTCTTAATGTTTAAAGGTTTCATTCTATATATTAGTACCTATACTCTATAGAACAATAGTTTTTTGAAGGTTTTCTAGCTCCCTTCATTTTTATGAAATAAAAATTTCACTTGAAAGACATAAATTTTGTATGATATCAAATAAATGATATGTAATACAAAATGGTTAATATTTTTTTTTATGTTTTTGCCTTTTCCATCTTAATGAACCCAATATACAATTCAAAAAAAAAATTAATAATTAAACCATTTGTTTACCTTATCAGGATACGATTTTAAAACATTTAACTATTTATTTTTTTGAATATCATAGAAAAATCATGAATTAAAATATTTAATTAATTTATTTATTTTTAAAACACTCTAATAGCTTTCTCATAATGAATTTATTTTGAAAATAAAGTTTTATTGTTTTATCTTATTATTAAGAGACTCTAATCCTTGCTAGCACCTAAGACTTATATTCTAAATGAATATATACTTGTAAATATCTTAGAGTGGGTATCCACCCACTATTAATATAGATTTGTAAGAGTGAATTATTTTTTAATATAATTACCTTAGTTGTTAAGTCTCACATATCTTCTAAGCCATTTTGAAAACAAGAAAAATGTCACAACAAGCTCATTAGTCCTATTTGCACTAAGTCCATCTAGAAAAAGCTCTTAGAGTGGGCAACCACCCACTCTGAATGAGAAGCCACTAATCCTAATTGCATTATATTTTTGAATCATTTTTTATGTTATGTTAAAAACCATCAATATGTGATAAAGTAACAACAATCTTAATACTAGTCCTTTTTACATGAAGTCCATCTAGATAAAGCCTTTATAGAGTGGTCCGATGCCCACTCTAAATAGAAGATACTCATCTTATTTGAACCATATTTGAGAATTTTTTTAATGTTATGTTGAACCATTAATACACATAGTAACAACAAGCTTAGTATTGCTTTTTTTTTAGTGAGTCCATCTAGAGAAAGTATTTATAGAATGGGCAATCACCAACTCTAAATGAGAAGCTAATAATCCTATTTGAAATATATTTGAGAAGCCTTATTATGTTATGTTCAAACATTAAATCATAGAGTAAAAACAATATTATTGGTTATATTATCACTAATTCCACCCAGAGAAAGTTCTTAGAATGGGTATCCACCCACTCTAAATGAGAAGTTACTAATCCTATTTTCACTATATTTGAAAAGCTTTTTATCTTATGTCAAACCATTAATACACATAATAATTATAAGATTACTAGTCTTTATTACACTAATTTCATATAGATAAATCTCTTAGAATGAGTAGTCACCCATTCTAAATTAAAAGATACTAATCCTATTTACACTCTATTTTAAAATAGTTACATGTCGAGATCTACAACTATCCACCATATAATGGGTTTTTTTTTGAAGTGGGTAGTCATCCATTACGTCAGTGTTAATGGCTACCTCAAAATTAGCCAAGCTCTATGGCTACCTAGGAAACTATCACACACCATAACTACCAAGAAGAGTGGGCAGCTACCCACTTCAAATGAGAACCATTACATGTTGGGTAGTCATGAATCTTGATATCTACCTAGGTAACTTTCAATAATGGAAACTATTTAGGTAGCTGTCAGAATCCATCACTACTCAAGCTCATACAATTATCATGTTAAGAGTTGCATACTTCATAGTGAAAAATATGAACACCATTGTATCAAAACCTAGAATAAATTTCAACATTTTTTGAATCTCATGATTCTAACCCTAAATTATATTTTAGGCAAATGAAAAAAAAATACATAATACATATCTACTATGTCATGTAAACTTAGTTTAAAAATTCCACCATGATAGATAATTTCTTGTTAAGTTTATAAAATATATTGAAGATCACATATATAATTTTAATTTTACCTAGTTAGTTTCTATCTGAGAAACTCTGAATGAGACTAGTCATGAATAAGGACTTGAAGAGATATATCAGGAAGTAACACCCCTATCATTTCTCTCCTTCTGTAAAATTCAAAGATATAATTATAAAAAAATTATTAGATCATTAATATTTATAAATTAGAGGATGAATTCCTTCCATGGATTAATTTTAATAATCCAATGTTAATCTAAGAAATAAATATGTGAGAAAGAAGAGGATTAAATTTTATAGAGGTTACCTCGGGTAGATAAATTTCAATAACTTAGTATTATGGATCTAAAATTTAAATATTTAATTCACTTACCTAATGTGTTTTTCTCATATCTATGAGCATCAATTTAGTGTTTATGCCAACCTAACAGGTTGCCCATGTAGCTATCAAACTTTTTGGCTACCTAGGCAACTCTTAGACTTTGCAGCTACCCAAGAAAGTGTTAGAATTCATAGATTCCTAGGTGGGTATCAGACTCTATGATTACCCATGTGGATATTATAAAATGAAAAATTCAAAGATAAAACAAAATTAACATCCTCAAATTGGATTGATTTTTTGAAAACTAGGAAATACTATAGTGAGAAGAAATAAGGAAATAAATATATAAACCAGTCTATTTATGTCCTTCAACACATATTTCACATTTAAAAAATTCTAGTATGAAATATTTCCTTATTAATACCACCCTATACATTAATGTTGTATATAAATATATTTTTTGGCTTAGTGACATTTAAATTTAAGAAAAGGAGTCATTTTTTATGCATGTCCAATATTTGGATGAAGGTAGTCCCTGAACACAAGATTGAGAATAAATTATACATTTGATGAAACACTTTTTATTATAATTTTATATCATGTAATATAATGTGTTTAAGAACATAAATGGCATAAAAATAAATAAATTGTTAAAAAACTATGATTAAATATTAAAAAAATGTCTTCAATTGTCTATTGAAATGATGCAGGGGTTACATAATTTCACACACACCTTGTACTTGACAAGTTTCCAATTAGGATTATTTATAATTTATAATAAAAATTTAAGGGTAAAATAAATGTGTTATGACCATTATGATTTTTTAAGGCATGTATCATCTTTCAACATGTCATATAGATCTAAATGTATATTGACAACTTTTTATTTACTTAGTTTGAATCAAGAAACATTAAACAATCTAATAGACCTACTTGACTAAGTCTCTCTCCTTGTGCTTGACTTTCCTTTTTCAATATATATGACTTATTTAATGGACACTAATACTTTTACAAGTTTATTAGGACCTATTTGATGATTTACAAGACTCAAAAACATCCACTTATATTCAAGTCTTAAAATACACTAAAAATTATCTTGTAGGCTACAAGGCCTAATTAGAAATTTTTGGGGTTGTGGGTCAGTGTATAAATTTGGATACCTTTCAATGAATTCAAATAATTATAAACCAATTTCATAACTTCACTCAACTTATAGAACTAAGAAAATACAAAATTCACCCTTACTAGCCCTCAATTAGACTTCCTATAGTCTTGTAGACTAAGATTTACCATTTCCACCTAGATCCACTTATCCAATCACTTTCAACCCAATTTTATTGGTTTATAAACATCCTAATATAATTTAAACAAAATTTTAGGCTTTTTTTATAGTTAATTTTCATTTTATGGCCATTTTCTCCTAAAACCCTAGGTCATCCTGTTACAAAGCAATGAGAATATAAAAATGCATAAAGTTAATATTTTTATTGTGTTCTCCAATAAAACATGTAAATAATTTATTAATATACCCTATACACCTTTTTAAACAATTTTTAGGTCTTGAATAACACTTAAAACACTCTAAACCACCTGATTTTCATGTTAGAAACCCTTAAAACTCTATACATTCAACCTTGTCTTCTACAAACAATAAATAAAATCAAGAAACCATAAAATATAGTTTGATCACACCTATATTAATTAAAAAAATATGAATGGAAGCTTTATTCAATGTCTCATTTCTTGAAATAATACAAACAACCCCTGCAACCTTACATACAAGCCACTCTAACCTCTTAAAAATTGAGTTTCTCCTCCTTTTTATGCTTTCTCAAGCCTTACCAAAATTGGTTTGACCTATAATGCTTACATAAAATTAGTTTTATGTTTTTTCACATAACAAAATCTTCTCAACCCTGTCTAAAATTAGACTTATTCCTATGTTGGATAAGACTTGACAAGATAAAGGATATAGTTTATATCCTTTACACCTATTATATTGACTAAATTACATTTAAAACCATGTGATAAAATAGCAAAAGGATCATTTACCTATGTACCATGATATTTTTAACCTTGTAGAACATACTAAATATTCCAAAATTAATTCAATAATTTAAATTATTGGTTTTGGCAAGAAAATCTTAAAACACTCCTAGATGATCTAGAATCAATAGTTGAGGCCTATCTAAGGATTCTTATTTATATAATTGGACCTATATAACCTTATAATAACCTAAAATAACATAATAAGACCCACTATTTACAAAATTGAGTCTTATATATTGATTTACCTATGTTAAAGTCCCTAGCTTGAAAATGTTCATGAGATCCTACTCATGAATCTTCATGACTATCATTATTAGTTGTAGATGCTCTTTGTGACTCTACTTCTTCATTTCATCATTCTTCCTTTTTTTTATATGAAATCTTGGATCCCATGGTCTTCTTAGGAGTGATAAGGATTGGTTTTTTTAGTATGCTCTTCAAATGAGCAACTTTAATCTTTCTTGATGTCAATCCTCCTTCATAAACCTTCTTCACATATACTTACACATGCAACAAACACATTAAATAAAATTATTTATTCATCATTTTCCTTGATCCATTCCTATGTATTGCTCCATTATTTTGTGTCTTCATAATTTCCATTGTCATAATGGACTTCAATATGTCTATTCTCAACCTTCACTAGTTTTACTCCTTCATTCTTCCTTGATTTCAAAATCCTATGCCCTTTCTCAAGGTCAATATTGAGACCCTCTTGTGAATTCTCATATCTTCCAAGTGTTACACCCTTAAGAACATGCTCAATTAATATTTAATTCTTCCTTATTTTAGTCAACTTTATCTACCCCATTTTAACATATAATTCATTGATCCTTCCTTGAGTTTATCAGTGAGTTTCCTTGGTCTCCTTTGACTTGTAACTACTAATGGTCAAAATTTTCTTCTTAAACTCTGAATAATTTTGATCAAATATGAGTTTATTTTGATCCATCCTTAGTTTGTCTTCACTCTTCTCAAATTTTGACCATTGTCACAAGAAGAATTCCATAGGAAACTCTTTAAACCCTGCTCCACTATGGTTGTAATTTCTTCATTCTTGACTGAAAGTTTATCAATCCCCTTGATTTTATCTTTTACCTACTTATTGTTTCTCATTTTTTCACCACTACATGTTCTTTATCCTTGAAATTTTTTTTGTTTATTTTCATGTTTCTTAGGTTCTTTAGGTGCATGTTTTTCCTCAAACCTATTATACACCCTTGCAAGACAATCTTGTCATTTAGTGCCTTCTCTTATCTTGTTTTCTCATCACTACATACTAAAAACTAAGATTAGTATCATATACCATGGATGATTCCTATAGTTCTCCTTGTTTATGCCTCAATGTCTCATTGAATGCCTACTCTAAATCAAGTTTCCATGTATTTTTCACTATCACAATAATTTGTTTGCATTGAGAAGGTTTCAACAACCTTATACCTCTATTATACCATTTTTCATGACCTTTTAGGACATGCACACACAATATTCTTTCCCAACCATTGAAAATGAATTAATAAACTTCTTGCTTACTTGAAATCATTACTTTACCAACTACTTTGAATAAACATTGAACCAAGATAATTTTCACTCTATAAACCACTTGTTGCTCATGGAGATTGAATGAGAAAATATATGACAAACATGTCTTACCTTCAAATTGATTATTTGACCCAAATTCTTGTGGGTTTTAATCCATCATGGCTTTACTAGAATGAAGATAAATTAAAATTTTCTCCTTTTCCATCATTGACTTGTCTTTGGTTTCATATCTCATGAGACCTTGAGAGTATTTTTGACTTTCAAACTGTACTCTTACATAATCACCATTGACATGATATGTTAGAATGAAAACTTGAGGTTGTATATCTCCTTTTAGGACCTCATTTGCTTGTTCTAAGTCTTCTTCATCCTTTAAATAATGTTATTCTCTCCCACATCTCTTCAAATCTCTTTAAAACTGGTATATAGCTTTTGGTAGGATTGTTATACCTACATTTTATTCAAAACTTGTCATATGTTACCCTGGTTCTAAAAACTCTAACTTTTCTTTATCTCTCTATAACTTTATTTGCATGTCATGTGACCATGAAAACCTTCTCATTACTCCTTTTTATCCTTAATGTAATATTACATTGAGTGGTCTCTTCACCATCTCATTGAATGTTCCATATTGATTTCCCATCATGTCTTTGCCATCTTTCTCTATTATAGGTGTAAAATATTGATTTATTTAAATTTATTTAGAATTCATTTTTTGCTTTTAAATTTATGCTCTTTCAAAACCTACAAGTTCTCTTCCTTGAGTTGATTCTATAATCAATGTATTTCTTTCTATTTAAACCTCTTTTCGTTCACCTTGTAGACTATTTTTGACCTCCTTTGAACTTGATAAGAAACCTCCTTCATGCCTAATATCATATCTATCTTGGAGAATCTTGAAACTTTATTTGTGTTTATATTCTATCTCTTTTATTTGAGGTCCATAAATTCTATTTACTTTGTCTTCATCTTCAAGAGATAATCCTTCCTCTTTATGCTTTATGCCAGTTTCTTATGCTTTTTCACCTTCATATTCTTCACATGAAATCACACACTCATATAGACAATTAGATTGAAAATTTTGAGGCTCATTTTCCCCTCTTTATGTCTCTAGGATTGACATCTCTCTTTCATGATGGTTTAGACTTATCAAGTTCTATGAGACTTTTATCTTCTCTCTCATCCACCTCTTATTCACTAAATATTGGTCCTCTCTCTAGTTCACAAATGAAGATTGCTTGATCTACCTCTAAGGACTAGTTCTTATACCTTTTTCTACCTTCAACTCCTTTATTTATGCCTCTATGGGCTCTTATCTTTTTTCTTTCTTCTTTGACCAATGAAATTAATATATGCCTTATCCTCCATGTAATGAATAACTCTATAAGCCATTTGACATTTATTTTTAACTTCCAACCACAACTTTCATTTTCTTCCTCTAGTATCAGTTCCATCATAAGACCTAACCTCTCCTTTAGTTCAGCTATCTCTTTCTCGAAGTACAACACCTTCTTCTTGGCATCTTCTTTCACCTTTATGTGGAATTCTCCTTATACTAGAACCTTTATCTTGTTATCTATGCCTTTTATCAATATCTTATTCTTTCCTTTGAACCTTAATATCCTCACCTTCTTCTATCTCTTTCACTTTATGCCTTAATGTGCCTCTTATTTCTCAGCAAGTCCTTCTCACTTTGCTAGATACCTCACCTAGGTTTCCTCTTTCTCTGAACCTAGTAAGTTGGTATTTTTTATCCATATTCACCTTTGACCTTCTCTCTAAGCTTCTATGTCATGCCCAAATTTTTTTTCTCAAAACCAATGTAATTTTTACTTTATATCTTATTTTAATGTTATTTATTTATTCATTATGGTTTCCTAATGTTTAACTATTATGATTTGGTTAATGCACCTTTGTAATTTGACATGCACAAATATTAAAAATATTTATTTAATATTTTTTCTTACCACCATGAGGCCTATCTAAGATTATAATATAGTATTAAGAGGTTAAGATCAATGTGACACTAGAATCAATTAGTGATAACTTGATTATAAAGAGCGATGAGACACCTTATTTAAAAATACTTAATTATAATTTCTTGATTGAAAGGTCTTAATATTATTTACACATAATGTAATTGAAAACTCAAGGGAAATAAATTAATCTTGAAAAATAATCAATTAACATAGGGTTACCACTTTAAGGCTCACCAAGGAAGAGTCTTATAATATTAAACAACTCTACTCTTAAGATACATAAGATAAGTAAATCAACTAATTTAAAGTGAACTAGTTGATAACAATTGCATGATGATCAATAAAATTAACTATAAATTTAATCTGACCACATGTAAAAACTCAATATGAAGGAAGATTACAAGCACCCCTAACCTAGGCTAAGAACCTAGACCCAATGCCCTCACCATAATTTGGGTAGCCTACATATCCACTCCATGGAATCAAGGTCTGATGTATTTCTCCTTACACTTATGATGGCCTTATCCATGAGACATCATTACTAAATGATAGTTGGAGATCTAAGCCAACAAGGGAACTAGTAAATCACTTATATGAGCTTCTAAAACTCTAGTCATCTACTCAAAATAATGTACATATTAAGGTCATCAATCATAATATGCAATATCATAAGGTACATATGCTTACCCAAGCACTTCTAAAAAATGTCACAATAATATTTAGGCATGACTAGGAAATTATATTTTATTTTTCCACATGGTCAATGACTTAAAAAAAATCTATGACTTACACTTCTCAAAAGAAACTCCATCTCTTGAATGAATCTCTAAAGGTGTCCAAGGTTAAAATAGGAGAGGAAAACTCAAATCCTAATAATAAGAGGGGGAGTCACTATCTATAATCATTGATCAACTAAGAAAACCACATAGCTCAAACTAATGCTAAATACATGTGCAAAGAATAAAACACATTATTTGTGGTTAAATAATCATACTAAGAATTATATGCTTTAATCACTTGTTCCAATAACACACTAAGGTTAGTTGTCAATTACTCACACTAAGAGGCATCTTAAGGGTTAGTTATCTAAGTTTATGCCCACTCCCTGAGCTACCTACATATCTATGATGATCCCATCACATTTATAATGGGTGATCCTCATTAGGTAAAGAAATTATTTTCCATCTTAATATACTTACTCTGATCTTATTCTAGGCCTAAGGCCAACTTGCACTTAAAGGAACATGTAGATGTTCCTTTTTAGCTATGTAAAAGATATCTTGACTATGTCTGCAAGTTTGAGACCTCATCTAACACATTAATAACCCATCAGTGGTCCATGAACTTAACTAAAGTCTCAATACTACCACTTCATTATGCCTATGACCTTAATCACTATCACACTTTCAACCTCTCCTCTTTGACTGACTGTTGTAGGTTTGTATGCTATACAGACTATAAGTGGTTATCAAGGTAAAAACACCTATATGAGGTCTATAACATGTCTCAAAATCTCTTTTATATGTTGAATATGTCTTAGGAGTTTTGAACTCCTTTCATACATCCTCATACCTCATACTTAATTAGACATCCTTGTTGAGTCCCTGCAAGCTAGTTGTAGGTGTTCTTATGATTATTGTACAGACTATAGGTGCATCCTTGATTATGTATAGAGGTTATAAGATTGTGTTATGTGTTTTAGACCTCATCATTATTACCTCAATGATATTCACTCTATTCATGAACATATATGTAGTCTATATTGAGTTCAAATCACTTTCAAATGCCCTTGTTAGCACTTTTATGACACTTTCAAACCACTTATCCTTATTTTCTTCCATACAGACCTATAGGTGGTGATTGAACTATGAACTCAACTTCATTGACTCCATTTCCCTTTAAATTATCTTAGTAGCTCTTAGGTGATATGTACTCTACTTCCATTTGTAATGGGGTTAGGATATTCATGTAGCTTGTCCTTTCTTATCTGTAATGATGACCTACTGACCTAGGGCCTATAGGTGTTTATATGATTATTATAGATTACTAGGAGATCTTGATAGGTCCTAGGCTTTCTATAACATCCCACTACTATCAAACTTATATCATTGAGTTGTCACTCCTATCATATATGCACCTCTAGTTCACCTTATGACAAACTCATATCATCTTCAACCTTTCCTTCATAATTTGTATAACTTGTAGGTGCACATTGATCCTCCATGTATGGACTATAGGTTAGATTTTACCTTTTTTAGAGTAACTAGCTTATCTTGGTCCTAAATTTAGTCATTTTATCTCTTGACTATTCATCTCACAACCTCACTTTGCATTCTCTTACCTAGGGTATTCCTATTATACTCTAAAATTTACTGTGTTTTCTATTATATAAATGTAGGTGGTGATTTCTCAAAGTTTCCCTTAGCTCTAATGTGAAACTAGATGACTATAAAAACTCATTGAGAGACTTACCTGAGGATTAATTTAACCTTATATTAAAACTCACCAAACTCAATGAATTAATTATTGATAGACTAAAACCTATCAACCTCATCATTATACCCCCTATTTGAGACAACATATGATGGCTATAGGTGTATCTTTGCACTTATACAGACTGTAGATGGATCTTCTAGTGTTTGACTTATCAACCTCATATTGATATTTAATGGGGGATGTTATAACATATCCATAATCTATTAAAACCAAGAATAACTCATTCGAAGTCTTATGACCTTCAGACAAGAAGCTCACACTTTGAAACCTGATTGATTGAGGTATTGTTCATGGTTGTAAGTGGAGATTAATGCTTGTATAGATTGTTATTTCACTAGACCATTCTATCCACCTACATGATCTCTATATGATTGAGTGTTCATTTATCATTCCTCAATTTTCTATGATGAGGTCAGAAAAGTATGGAACCAAGAAACAACCTATTACCTTAAACAATGCTAACTTACCTTAAACTTTGCTAAACTAAGTTCTAAGGAAGTTAGCATTGTGATTTTGTTGCACCTTAAAACCCAATCAAGAACTCACATCTCTTGATAAGACCTAGATTACCTTGAAAAATCAATTATAACCTTCATAACACAATCATAAGGGTATAAAGTCTTTTGGAAGGTCTCTTAAGTTGTCAACACAATAGCACACAATCCTTTAGTGATATTTTAGTCATTTGAGGCTATAATGGAATATTATTCCCAAGAGTGTTTATAGTCATCTTAATGACTCCATGAACACTCTAAAATAATGTTATGACATTAAATTTAACCTCTTAACCTCCATAAATTCTCATAACTTCCATTACCTATCATGATATCCTTGTATACTACTCATTAGGCCTACAACTGAGATTTTGAGATCTAAAAAGAGCATGGTACTTTGACCTCATATGGAACATCCTATAGAATAAAATTTATAATTTTTCATCCTTTTTAATCCCCTTGATATCATGACAACCTCACTAAGATGATTTTCACACACTGAACATCTCATTATATCTGTAACTATACCTGTGGAAGGGCCAAAGACCAACTAGGTTGTTTCAAGAATGAAATTTTCAAGATGAAAGTACCTAAAACATTGTTTGGATGAAATAAATGTTTTTTTACCTAAAACATGAGCCTAAAAACCCCTGAAAATAAATATTTTCCACTAATATATCAAGATTGCTTGAAATTTGACAAATCTCAAGTCAAAATAGGTAATTGGTTTCCTGTAAAAAATTCACTTATCAAGGAAAATTAGATGATGATTAAAACATGAAAAAAATATTTTACTTTGAAATCATCCCCCTAAAACCATTTTTATCCATAGATCTTAGAAGATAAGGAATGGAGGTAAACTTGGACCCTGTCTGGATGACTAGCTGATAACAACCCCCTTATGCTTTTAGAGATTGTTAATAAATATGGGGGGATGAGTATGATAAATGATACCAATAATTTAAATTTATTTCATCTCCTAACTCTCTCTCCTCTATCCATACTAAGCACTTGAAAATTTCCCTTCTAGAACTACCAAGGAGGTCGATATTAAAGATAAAATGGTTTTCATCATTTTAAGACCTAAAACCTATTAAAAATCACGTGTTTAACCTTGTAATGGATAAATAAGGTCTTAAAGATGCCTAAATGTTATTGAATCTCAATTTTTCATTGAATAACTATATGAATAACCTCAAAATAAGCTTTTTTAGCATTAAAACTACTATAAACACTTGATAAGTCTAATGAAATTGATGAAAAGGGATCCACTATAATTTTCATGCCTAAAAAAGTACACTATGTTCTTTTTCTAATATTATACTATCAGTCTCATTCAAAACCTGCTCTAGAAGCCATAAAATGACCCAAAATGTAAGTAACTGAGTCATGAAGTTAGTCAAACCTGACACCAACTAGTTAGACCAATTATACAAAATTATATAACTATGACACAAGATATAAGGACTATTTAGATGTTTTAGACTCTTTTTACCTCTTGACACAAGCTAAAACTGGTCATAAATGTGGCTAAATAAGCAAATAACCATGGTGACCAAAACCTTAATTTCATCAAATATACCTTTAAATCTACTAATAAAGGCTTTAGATGAATATTACAAGACTAACACACCAATTAATATGGCAAACAACATGACAATCAAATTTTCAAATGGTAGGGGTGACAGTTTGACCTATGAGGTCAAACCTGTCAATAGCTACCCCATGCAAAAAGGGAAAAGTGGGTTTTTAGCTTATGATAAGCTCCACTTCCTAGCTCGTGACCTAGTATAAACTAGTATAAACATAGTTATACTCTAATCTCGAACCCCATACTTGCATCAATACCCAATTACTAAAGTAACAATGAAGGGTTACACCACACAACACATTACTTTATAACAATAATGTTTACTTAAACATTATATGTTTACATGAATAGAAGCTACTTTACACCACATTTTCATAATGGGGGTTGCACACAAGGTATGTCACAAACATTTTTACAATCACAAGAGAATAATTGGGCTTAGCAACACAATGTCATATTGGTACCATGACATACACACTCTATGATCGTATAATAATGTTATTTACATAGAGAGTTCCATTATTTATGAGGTTTGTTACATATACAATGATGTAGGGTTTACATAATGTGTTAAAATGACACATGCACATAACAAATATAAAAGTTAAGGGTACACATGTTTAGCTTGACATGCATTAATTTCATCAATTAAAATCACAATAAAATTGTAGAATTTATTGGTATCACACAAGGTCAAATCAATTACATTAGTCCCACCTGATGTACATCTTTCATCCTTGATGACATTAATAACCATCCTCATCAATCCAACTAATGGATCTATTCCATTCTTGATGACATCACTGTAAATTATCTACCACTATCATAACCACAAGGAGAACATTAATGATAAACCTCTATGAATAGTATCAAAGTGCCTCATATGAAAAAATGTGTGTCTTTCCTATCAAACCAACTTTGAATTTAACTACTTCAACTAATATTTCTTGCCATGGATGTCTTTGTCACTACAAGATTCCCTGAATCTACATTATCTAAAAGTGTCATGTTGTAATGTCTCACTAACCCATCATGAAGTAACTATCCATCTGTGAAGTATTTGACCAATCAAAAAATCACATATGATATAGTACCTCTATATAGGAAGTCTCATAAGTCATACTCACCAACTAAAAGTGCACATTTTATTTTCTATTTCTTCAATAAGGTAATTAAACTAGCCATCCAAAGTTTCTCTAGAGTTCCTAGTGTTGAACCCATATTCTAATACCAAAATGTCATGCCTAAAATATTTTGTCCTCAAACCCATGTAATTTTTTTTGTTATCTTCTTTTAATGTTATTTATTTATTCATTATGGTTGCTTAATGTTTAAATGTTATGACTAGATCAATGCACCATTGAAGTTTGACACACATAATTATTACAAGATTTATTTAATACATTTAGTTACCACCATGAGGCCTCTTTAAGATTAGAATATAAGTGTAAGAGGTTAATATCAATGTGACACTAGAATAAATTAGTGATAACCTGATTATGAAGAGTGAAAATACACCTTAATTAAAAATACTTAATTATAATTTCTTGATTGAAAGGTCCTAATAATATTTATAGATAACCTAATTGACAACTCAAGAGAAATGAATTAAGCTTGAACAATAATCAATTAACACGAGTTTACCACTTTAAGGCTCACTAATGAAGAGTATTCTAACACTAAAAAACTCTACTCTTAAGGTACACAAGATAATGAAATCAACTAATTTAAAGTGAACTAATTGATAACAACTACACGATGATCCAACTCAAATTTTACTTAATTAAAGTTAACTATAAATCTAATATGACCACATGTACAAACTCAAAATGAAGGAAGATGACAAGCACCCCTAACCTATCCTAATAACCTAGACCCGATACCCCCACCACAACTTAGGAAGCCTACATATCCACTCCATATAATCAAGATCTGATGTAGTTCTTACACTTATGATGGCCTCCTCCATAAGACATCATAAGCGAAAGAGAGTTGGAGATCTAATCCAATAAAGGAAATAGTACGTCACTTAAGAAAGCTTCTAAATCTCTGCTCATCTACTCAAAATAATGATATATCTTAAGCTCATCAATCATAATCTAAAATATCACAAGGTACATGTTCTTACCTAATCACTTCCACACAATGTCAATAAAATTTAGGCATGACTATGAACTTATATTTTCTTGTTCCACATGGTCAAGACTTAAAAATTATCTTTGACTTATAGTGTTCAAACAAACTCCTTCTCTCTTATGATTCTCTAAAAGTTTTCAAGGTTAAAATTGGAAATGACAACTCAAATCCTAATAATCAAATGGGGGTCACTATCTATAACCATTGATCAACTAAGAAAACCATGCAACTGAAATTAACTCTAAACACATGTGTGAAGAAGAAAACCATACTATTAATGATTAAACAAGCATACTAAGAATTCAGTGATTTATTCACATGTTTTAATAACACACTAAGGTTAGTTTTTAGTTGCCCACATCAGGAGGCATCCTAAGGGTTAGTTCTCTAAGCCTGCATCCACTCCCCAATATGTCTACATATCTGTGGTGATCTCATCACACGTAGAATTAGGGATGGTTTTAGTTCACCCATTCCTAAATGGGTGTTAAACAAAAGTGAAAATTATTCTTCCTCATTCAAGTAGTTGTATGACTAAGCGGTGTAGTTACTCCATGTGGGTAACCCTATGGACAATAGTTGACCCAAAGCATCTAGGCACTATCAATAATTATAAGGAATGTCTCATAGAAGGATCACTTGCATTTAGACTTATAAGTGTCAGCATAAAAGAGAACCTTACTACCATGGTACATTCCAGTTCAATTACTAAAATGACCCCTTTTGATCTAACAAGATGCATGTAGGACCTAAAATATCTAAAAGAGTTTATGACCAAAAACCGATATAAGGTCAACATTTATTTTAGATAAACAAAATACACCATAGTCACTCATTGGGAAAAAATGATTCCTGATGGGAGTAAAATTTATAAAATTAATAATTATACATTTCATATCTAAATATCTTTACTTCCAAATCTTAGAATTTAAAAAATTTAAATTTAAAATCAATGTAATGCCCAAAACATATTAAAAAAAATCTACACCTAACAATAATTTTTATTTTTATTTTTAACATTTTAAACTATATTTATAGGCTAATAAAATAAATTAAAATTTTCAATCAAAAGTTTAAATTTATTAATTCTCACCTCTAATTTACCATAAATTAATAAAATGACTATTATTCCATTACTAATTTTAATTATCTATTAGAGGGTTAAATATCACCCAAAGTGGTCTAAATAACATTAAATGAGAAGCTAGATAAATGAAATCAATTGTAAATAAAATAAATTAAAAAGTTTTCTCTTTGACTTTTCATGTGGTGGATTAAGTTATCACCATTAGATTGGAGGAATGTCCTCAGGATCTAGGGCAACCTCTTAAAAATCCTATGTTCTTTTGAACTCCCAAATAAAATTTATTTTCTAAATTTTTGCTCTTGTTTCATCTTTGTTTAATTCCAAGTTTAGAGATAGAACTTCACAAAGAGAATGTCAAATATAAAATCCAACCTCTAAAGATTTCTCTTTCAAATATTTAAAATTATGATTATATAGAGATTCCATTTTTTATATAGATTTCATAAATATATATAATATAAAACTAAATCTATATATTCATTTAGATCTATAAATATATATTTTATTTGTTTATTTATTAATATTCTTTTTATCTTTTTTTCCATTTTTATTACATTTCTATGCCTGTAGGTTTGGTTGGCCTATGCAGGTCACGATTAGCCTGCAGTCCTAAAAATGCATGGGGGGTAGGGGTGGTTAGCTGGATGACCCCTAAACCCTTTTCATCACCACTACTACTACTACTACTACTACTACTACTACTACTACTACTACTACTACTACTACTGTTGCTGCTGCTGTTGCTGCTACTAACCTCATATATATATATATATATATATATATATATATATATATATATATATATATAATCTTTAAAATATAATTTATTTTATAATATGAGGTACACACACATACATACATTACATTACATGTTATAAAATAAAATAATATATTTATTATTAGCATATATTATTTTTATCAAGGAAAACAAAAATTTTAATATTATTTTGTTTTCTTAAATAATATATCATTTTTATAAACATGTTGGTCTTGATTTATTTGTTAGATATTTTTTTTGTAACTATAATTTATTTATTTAAAATAAAATATAAATTACTATGAGTTTAAAAAAGAAGTAATTTTTATAATAGGTGTAAAAATAAATTTAATATCTTTTTATCTAATTTTATCAAAATTAATAAATAAATAAAGTTTAGTTATACGAGAATATTTTTCACTTGAAGAGGGTATTTACCTATAATCAATATAAAAGAAGTGTTAAATAAATATATATATTTGTATTCCAAAATATAAAGATAATCAGTTTCTTTTAATTTTTACATTACTTCTTAAAAAGAGAGGGAGATACCTACATGTCCATTTATTCACAAAATGCACATATTTTCTATCATATTAGCTAACACCTCCTAGTTTATAACAACTTTGATAATAAATAATATTCACTCATTTACTTATTACTTTTCTAAAACAATTATGTAAATTTTCACCATCTTTTTTTTTTAATAAATTTATTTTAGAATTAGATAAAAGGGAGGAATTTTTTTTCCTTACAACAAATAAATAACATTCACAAATCCATTTTTTTTCTATTTCTAAAAAATTCATTTTTTTCATCCCTAATATCAATTCATTTGAAGAGTTTAAGAGAAGATAAATACTCACTATATTAATTATCCAATCTATAAATTAAAATATAACAAGATTTTTCAAAATAATATTTTCATATTCATTTTACTACAACATTCAAGGTATTAGAAAATAATAGAGAAGAGAGGGTGAAATAGTTAATTTTTCCAATCAAATAATATTAAGTCAAATATGGACAATTTCTATTAAACATTTATTTGTTTTTAATGAAACATAATGACATAAGAGGCCTACCTATTCTCCACCATTTTACATGCAAGATGCATGCTCTCAAATCTTCATGAAGATCTCCTCTCAAGCTTCCACCAAGTTCATATTATGCTTCTTCTTCCAAGCTCTCCCAAACACCACCCAAAAGAATAAACCTCCAAAACAAGACTAAGTGTGGGAATAAAAAGGAAATTCTAAATTTTTTTTATCCAAAATATTTTTCACTCAACCTAATAAATGAGAGAGTACCTTTTTTTACAAGAGTCACTTCATGTCTTTTAAGCCCTTACCTCCTCTTAATGACCTTACAATCCTATGTGAGCTTACTTGTCTAAGTCACCCACTTAGCATAAGTCAGAAGAGTCTCTTACACTCAATAATAAATTTCCTTACATTATCCCAATTTACATTCTACAAGCACATCCACTCACCCTATTCTAGGTCCTAACTTAGTTCCTCTAGCCTTCCTAGAGAGGCTAAACACAATTTTCTAATAAAACCCATTATAGAATTCCTCATCATTTATGTAGATTTAAATATTAATTTAATTATGATTTAAATAAAAAGAGATTGTTCTAAATGTATTTTAACAAGTAAAACTTTCAAAACAATGGAGGGAACAACATTTGAATTCTTATACATTTGAAGATTCATAAAGATATGCAAACACACGATGATAAAAAGGTCACAGAGGTTCAAACATAAGAGGTATTATATACTCTTCCCCTTATAAAATCATCATTCTCAATGCACCAAACCAAATCAAGGGGATGAAGAACCACACATACCAAGTTATAAATAATGCAATATAATCCATCATAAATGCAACAATAATTATCACTTATGTTTTCAATTTCTAGATATTTGATTATAAATTATTAATGTCCTTATGCTTATTAAATTATTCTTAAGGGTTCATCCTTGAACATTTAAGACTTATCAACTTCTTTTATTATTATTTTGAAATTAATTTTCGTACAATTAATAAGGTTTTTAGGTTAATAGTTAACATTAATCTCCTTAAGGCATATCCATAGTGTTAAACTATCATATTACCATACTATCATTTAAACCTATCTTAACCAACTAAAACCCAAGATATTATATCGATGTAGAATTTGTAATTAATATACTACATTGTTGTGATTACATAATCACTAGGCTATGTGTCATCCCATGGTGAAAGTACACTTACTGATACTAGTACTATTCTATGGCCAATCTATAATGAGCAACACTGAGCAACTTTAACCAATATTGACCGAGCTGATGAATAATAATAACCACTATCTATCATAAACTAATTGATATAAAAAATAATGGTGTCGAAGCCTCTAAAAGAGTAAGTACACAAGTATCAATATTTTGTATGGTCATACATAATAAAATTCATGTCATTCCATGGTGAACATACAAGGTGAAGAATAAGTAACAAATTGTGGTAGAACCACATAAATCAATACTGAGCAATGTTGAGTAATAACATCAACTATCATTTGAATTGAGTAATATCAAAGTTGAAATAACCAAGCAATCATTGTGTTCTATAAATAACTTCGTTATACCTCCCAATAAATAATGAACATAATCTATATCCAAATCATGTATAAGATCATATAACCTCCTTAGACCTCCCAAAAAAAAATTTACTTAGACCTCTCAAAAGTAAGATATCAAGTGTTTTAGTTAAATCCTATATGAAACCACCATGTCTAGTTGGTAGGAGGATGGATCAAGACTTGACCTCATAAGCTATATCATCACCACCTCTAGATATATTCTAAGCTACTTCTTCTACTATATACATGCAATAGGCATATAATGTTCACATCATGGCACTCATGAAACCAACATTCAAACATAGAAGTAAAAAAACTCACCAACATAATCTAATAACTAAATCAAATTCCAAATGGCCTTAAAGATATATTTTAAAATAAATACTAAATATCAACAAATCATCTCAATTATATAATAAGTGAGATCCAAATGGTCATAGTAAAAAAATTGAAATTCCAATCAAAGTAATTAAAATCTAATAAAATATCTGTGTAAAAGAAAATTTAGATTCAAGAGAACAAAGTGCTAGTTTCAAAAAACAACTTAAAATAGAAACACAATTGAAAAAAAATAAGGTGCAACACTCTCATAAAAATTTCACATTATAACACTATGTGACTAATAAATCCACCCAATGTCTCTTTTAGGTAAGAGGAAAGCATCACTCTCTCCATATGTCTCCCAAAGGTTCATAAGGTTACATCAAATATAATTCATAAAGGTTGTTATATTGAAAATTACTAAGGGGTGGGTGAAGGAACACATCATTTATAAAGTGACCATTGTGTGAGAAGAGCCCATGGTACCTAAGGCACTCATGGTGCACACACTTAAAATAATCAGGTAGCTACCTCATGTAAAAGAGAAAAAGTGGGTTTTTAGCTTATGAAAAGCTCCACTTCCTTGCAGGTGACCTAATCTAAACTAGTATAAATATAGTTCTAATCCACCCTCAAACCCAATACTTGTATCAATACCCAATTACTATAGCAATAATGTAGGGTTACACAACATAACACATTATTTTATAACATTTTTTACTTATACATTATATGTCTACATGAATAAAAGTTGTTTTACACCACATTATCATAATGGGAGTTACATACAAGGTACATCACAAACACATTCACATTCACAAGATAATAATTGGGCTTAACAACATAATATCATATTGGTATCATGACATACACACTCTATGATCATATAATAATGTTGTTTGCAGAGATATTTTCATTATTTATGAGGTTTGTTACATATATAATGATGCATGGTTTACACAATGTGTTATAATTACACATGTATATAATAACTATAAAAGTTAAGGGTACACATGTTTGACTTGATATGAATTATTTACATCAATTACAATCACAATAGAATTGCATAATTTACTGGTATCACACAAACTAAAAGTAGCTTCATCAGTCCTACCCGATGTACATCTATCATGCTTGATGACATTAATAACAATCCTCATCGGTCCAACCGATGGATCTATGCCATCTATGATGACATCACTATAACTTATCTACCACTATCATAGCCATAAGGAGAACATTAATTGCAAACCTCTATGTATAGTATAAAAGTGCCTCATATGAAAATATGTGTGTCTTTCCTATCAAACCAACCTCAAATATAACTACTCCAACTAACATTTCTTATCGTATATGTCTATGTCACTACAAGAGTCCCTAAATCTATACTGTCTAAAAGTGTCATGTTGTAATGTCTCACTAACCCATCATGAAGCAACTATCTATCTGTGAAGTATCTGACCAATCAAAAATCACATATGATATAGTACCTTTGTATAAGAAGTCTCATAAGTCACACTAACTAAAAGATCACATTTTATTTTCTATTTCTTTAGCAAGGTAATTGAACTGGCCATCCAAAGTTTCCCTAGATTTCCTAGTGTTGAACCCATGGTCTAATACCAAAATGTCATGCCCAAAATATTTTTATCTCAAAACCCATGTATTTTTTTATCTTATTTTAATGTTATTTATTCATTATGGTTGATTAATGTTTAACTGTTATGATTCGGTTAATACACCATTGAAGTTTAGCACACATAATTATTACAATATTTATTTAATACATTTTCTTACCACCATGAGGCCTCTCTAAGATTAGAATACAAGCATAAGAGCTTAAGATCAATGTGACACTAGAATCAATTAGTGATAACCTGATTATGAAGAGCAATGAGACACTTTAATTAAAAATACTTAATTATAATTTGTTGATTGAAAGGTCTTAATATTAATTTACACATAACCCAATTGAGAAATCAAGGGAAACAAAGTAAGCTTGAATAACAATCAATTAACACAGGGTTATCACTTTAAGGCTCACCAAGGGAGAGTCTTATAACACTAAACAAATATACTCTTAAGGTACACAAGACAAATAAATCAACTAATTTAAAGTGAACTAGTTGATAACAATTGCACAATGATCAAACTCAAATTTTACTTAATTAAAATTAACTATAAATATAATATGACCACATGTACAAATTCAACATGAAGGAATATGACAAGCACCCATAACCTATCTTAAGAACTAGACCCGATGCCCCCACCAAAACTTGGGCAGCCTACATATCCACTCCATAGAATCAAGATCTGATGTAGTTCTCCTTACACTTTTGATGGCCTCCTTCACAAGACATCATCACCAAATGAGAGTTGGTGATCTAAGCCAACAAGGGAACTAGTATGTCACTTAGGCAAGCTTCTAAATCTGTATTCATGTACTCAAAATAATGATACATCTTAATATCATCAATCACAATCTACAATATCATAAGGTATATGTGCTTACCCAAGCACTTCCACATAATATCACAATAAGATTCAGGTGTGACTAAGAACTTATATTTTATTTTTCTACACAGTCAATGACTTAAAAAACATCTCTAACTTATGTTACTCAGAGAAACTCCATCTCCCAAATCAGTCTCTAAAGGTTTCCAAGGTTAAAATGGGAGAGGACAACTCAGATCCCAATAATCAGAGGAAGGGTCACTATCTATAATCATTGATCAACTAAAAAAACCATGTGGATGAAACTGATGCTAAACACATGTGAAGAAAAAAACCATAGTATTCATGATTAAACAATCATACTAAGAATTAGATTCTTTAATCACATGTTAAAAATAACAAACTAAGGTTAGTTGTCAGTCACCCATATTAGGAGGCATCCTAAGGGTTAGTTCTCTAAGCCCATGCCCACTCCTTGAGCTACCTACATATCTACAGTGATCTCATTACACAGAATTAGGGCTAATTTTAATTCACCCATTAATAAACAAGTTTTAGATAAAATTTAAAATTATTTATCCTTGGTTAAGTAGTCATATGAATAAGCGGTGCATTTACCCCATGTGGGTAACGCTATGGCACTAGTTGACCCAAGGCTTCTAGGCACTATCAAGAGTTACAAATAATGTATCACATAATGATCACTTTCATTTATACTTATATTTTTGAGCATAAATGGGAACCTTACTCCCATGGTGCATTCTAATTCAATTACTAAAATGACCCTTTTTGATCTAACAAGATACATCTAGGACCTAAAATAGTT
>JARHVA010000671.1:2960000-3050000 GCA_037957365.1 Torreya grandis | reverse complement strand
TCTTAAAACACTCTAAACCACCTCATTTGCACGTTAGAAACCCTCAAAACTATGTAAATTCAACCCTAACTTCTACAAACAATAAATATATACAAGATCAAATCAAGAAACCATCAAATATAGTTTTATCACACCTAGATAAATTAAGAAAACATGAATGGAAGCTTTATTCAATTATTCATTTCTTAAAATAATACAACCAACCCCTACAACCTTACATACATGCCACTCTAACCTCTTTAAAACCAAGTTTCTCCTCCTTTTTATGCTTTTTCAAGCCTTTCCAAACTTGGTTTGACCTCTAAATATTCCATAAACTTAGTTTTAGGTTGTTTCATATCATAAAATCTTCTCAAATTTCCTTGAAACTAATCAATACATGCTAAAATTGGACTTATTCCTATGTTGGACAAGACTTGATAAGATAAATGATATAGTTTATATCCTTACAACTAGTATATTGATTAAATAATATTTACAACATGTTAAAATACCAAAAGGATCATTTACCTATGTATCATTGTCTTTGTAACCTTATAAAACAAACTAAATAGTCCAAAACCAATTCAATCATACAAATTATTGGTTTTGGTGGGAAAATCTTAAAACACTCCTAGATGATCTAGAATCAATAGTTGAAGCTTACCTAAGGCTTCTTAATAATATAATTAAACCTATATAACCTCCTAAGAACCTAAAACAACACAATAGGACCCAAAATTGAGTCTTATATATTGATGCACCTGCATCATGAAGCTATAGCTACGTGGAAACTAGTGGAAATTTGAGGCCATTAATGATGTTTTATCTTTAAAATTTTCTTAGTCTAACAATTAATTGGGTAACTATGGATTTTGATAGGTAATAAAGCATTTATCAAAAACCAATAGCTACCTAGGTAGATACATATCCCCAAAACTATCTAAGTAGTCATGGAGTTCGATAACTACCTAAGTAAATATAGAGTCTAATGACTTCTTAGTTAGCTTTTGCACTTTGTGACTTCTCAAGCTTATGTAGTTATCACGTTAAAAATTAAAAAACTTTACGATACCAAAATCTAAATGTTTATGTATCAAACCCTTGAATAAATTATATCATTTCCTAAATCCCATTATTCTAACCCTAAACCACTTCACCTAAACCCAAATTGTACTAGTTATAATTGACAAATTTTTTAGAGTCATTACAAAAATAGCTAAATAGTAGAATCTATCTTGAAAAAAAATAAACCCTAACCCCTAATTTATTAAAACTTAGTTTTGAAAACTAGAAATCACCATGTCATGAAATGTTTCAAGTAAATGAAAACAATAAATATTTGTCAAAGTGCACAGTATTTTCCAAATACATCATACTTATCGTCTGAGGATATATTAAAGGGCATAAATATCACATACAACACCCTGTTCACTTCTAGTCATAGCCTTTTATTAGCCTTTCTCAATTTCATGGTCACCGTTGGTTTTAAATAGTTATACCAACTTTATTATATAGCTACACAAACCTTAAACCTTAGAGAATTTGATTACATTATAAATTAATTCAACAGAGAAATTAATTGATTTATAAAATTTGTAACTGATGCGTAAAAATAATGAGCATTTAGGGAGTCATGCCTAGAATTCTAATGATAACTACTTAAATTATAATAGATCTCATGAAAACTATGTTAATTCCTAAAATTCTAATGTTAATGTATTTTAATGTATGTGAGTTTTATATAATTATTATAGAAGTCATGTATAATACATTAGAACAATGTTAACAATTTTAACAATGTATAATAGATTAGATATAAGTCATGAATGTATAGTAGATTAGATATAAGTCATGAATATGAATATTAAATTAGATATAAGTCATGTATAGTACATTAGAATAATGTCAATAATTTTAAAGAATACATACTTAAAATTCTAATGTTAATGAGTGTATAATAAAATTTTATTTTAACATTTTTTTTAAAGAATACTTTAGTATTATTTTATAGTATTGTTTGGTCTAATATTTAATTGGTAAATTTATATTTTAATAAATAATTAATTTAAAATAATTATATACCTAAATTATACAATTAATGCATAGAGGCAAAAATTTATGAAGGGATATTTTTGGCTTTACGCTTCTCGTCATACATCTCTTTTCCATTACAAAACTTTTTAAAGGTAAAAATATAATATCTTATAATCCAAATTTATCTTATAATTCTTATTAATAATTTATTTAATTACAACATAATCATATTATATCATAGATTTTATTTATTTAATTGAAAATTAAAACATTAAAAAAATAAAAAATAAAATTGGAGAAGTTTTTAAATTTGTTTAATTGGATAAAACTATAGATGAATTGTGTATGGATTAAACTAAAATTCTTAACATCTATGTTTGAAAGGAGGTAAAAGAGAGTGCCTACCATCTATGATTTAAAGGATATAAACTTAAGATAAATCCATAAAGTTATTATAAAATATATATTTTTATTTTGGTTAGTTAATGTAATATTAAATGGTTGAGGGATGCCTACATTTTCTTATTGGATCCTTCCCTCTTTTTTGTATATAACTTTATAATTTAAAATAAAAATGTTTCGATTAATTCTAAATACATTATTTACTATCTTAAATAAATACATCTTTGTAAGATATTTCTAAAATTGCTTTTACAACTTTGAAATTCTCATTCATTCATATCATTTATCATATATTTTTTTTTAATTTTATCATACACGTCAGTAAGTCATACCTAAAATTTATTATTTTTGATACGTCATACCCTTAATTTTATAATTTTAAGAGTATGACTTTCTCACGTGCATGATATAATTATCATTCATCACATTGTATTTTAATATCACTAAGACAAAAAAAAATTGTATGGTATTATTTGATTAGGTTATATTTAATTAAATCTCACATTAATAAAAACTATAATATAAATGTGATTTGTAAGACATTATATGCATGCCTACAAAAATTTTGGTATTAATGGAAAAGAGACTTTATAATTGTTAATGTGATATAAAAATTAGTTTTGAGGTAATTTCATGTTGGTGGTATTTTTAGTAAAATAATTTTAATATAATTTTTTTTAGTTTTTACAACGTAGAGGGTGTGTGTGTGTGTGTGTGTGTGTGTGTGTGTGTGTGTGTGTGTGTGTGTGTGTGTGTGTGTGTGTGTGTGTGTGTGTGAATTGCATATAAATTACACAAAAGGTACAAGATCACTGAGATAAAGAAAATCTATGATATATGAGTAGGTTGTAATTAATTAAATTGTCTATTAATAAGAATTTTAAGGTAAATGTGAATTATAACACTAATAGCAAGTTTGCCTCTAAAATTTTTGGTAATAAAACAAAGATCTTATAATTGTTAACATGATATGTATTTTAATTATTTTTATTGGTTGAATGATAAATAACATAATTGAAAAATAAAAGTTATAATACCCTGCAATCGCAAGGACTAAAAACTAACACAAATTAACTCCAATACATAAAACATGGATTTATATAATATCTAATTTGAGGAGATAAATTCCTAAATCCTAAATATAGAAAAAGAGAATGGTAGAAATTAAACCAAAGTAATTCCAAATAAATAAAATTCTTAATCCATTGAAGCATTGATTTAGTCAGTGGATATAGATTTAATTTTTTTAATTAGTGATCGAGTCTATGTGAATATAATGAATATGTATACCCCTCTCACACTTTAACATGATTTTATTATATTTTCCATAAGAAATTAATATATTTATTAATTTATAATAATATGATGATGTATTTAGGTTAATTGAATTTCCTCTTTAAGTTTACATGCTTGTCCACATGTAATAACATTTAGGTGATTTATATCATAATCTTGTTCATTTAGTTGATTATGTTCATAAAGAATAAAGTGCATCGATTAAATTATCCAATTAAATTTTTGAATTGAGTATAAAAAACAATAAATAAGACACGGACCTAAGCCCACTATTCTATGGTAAAATTAAGATGTAGTCCTAAGCCTACCATCTTATAATGAAATTTCTAATCGTGGTATAAAGGTTCTCTTCCTCAAGACCTTATATTAAAACCCTATCACCATTATTACTTAGAGGTGCTTAAATACATTTACAAAAAATCAAGATTTGATAGAAATTAATTTCTCCTTACATTGACTATTAAAAATTTTGGTTTCATTTTAAATCATTAGATATTATTAGTAGATAAATTTGATTTAAATTATGTGTTCATATCTATATAATATAAAAAAATTGTTTAAATTTATTAATAAGATTAGAATTACATAGATATGTTTTAGATTATATGTAGTTGTTTACAATTGATGAGTAAACATACATCTGAATTTTATCTTTCTTTTGGTTAAGAAGCCATGACTAAGGTGTATTCAATCCATCAAATTTACCTAGGCAATTATCCTAGCCCTAACTATTTGACTCTCTATGTCACATATCTAAAGGGATTTTTACCTTGGTGTATGGTATAACAAACATCATCCTCACCATTTAATTTTGGACTACAACCTTTTTGATATACCATACAAGAGTTTTAAAAATATAAACTACATTTAATACTTTAATTCAAAAGTACAATAAATTGACAAATATAACACTAAAATTCAATCACAATACATCAATTTTATGATTTAACACCAATGGTATTAGTTTATATTTGTATTATATTTTGAAAACTGTCAATCATGAAGTTTGCTCTTTCAGAGCTTGCTCACTAATTTCTTCTATCTTTGATAAATTCAATCACTTTCTGACTAGCCCACTACAACCTCTCTCTATATTCATCAAAACATTTAAAGACTTCATTAACTATATCCTTATCTGGTTCCTCTAAATGTAAATAACTAATTTCACTTCTGACATGTGTATCCAGCATCTGACATGGAATATTTATAAGTGTCTTCACATATTTTTCAAATTTATTAAAATCATTTTGATACTTGAACCTTTTGACTGAATCAAATTTGAAAATAGATCCTGGAGTTTTTTTTTAATCACTTGTTTGAATTCATCTTTTATTATCTAAGGTAGAAGTATGGATCCATTATTTTCAAATAAATAGCATGAGATTATCTTTATTACTTCTTGAATATAATTTAATGCATAAACTCACATCATTCATTATTCATTTAATTTTATGATACATTCTTCCAGAATGCAGATTCATAATTTGGTGGCACCTAGGAATTTTTTCTAGTCACCACATTCTTTTTCTTAAAGAATTCCTTATGCAACTAAAGTATCAAAACTTATTTATGATAGTGCCTCTAATTTTATAAATAATAGTTTTAACCTATCATATTTTGTGTCATATTTTTACTTCCTCCCTTTCATATTTAATTTTCTTATACATATCCACTACAACATCAATTGACCAATTTCCTTGCACAACTAATTTGACCTATCCTTGGTTTCTCTTCCCATGTAACCTATTTCCTCTACCATGGTAAATTTATGTGTGTCACTCATTCTTGATTATTGTTTTAAATTTTGAGTTGGCTTATCCAATTTTTGTACAATGTCTAAGAGTTGATCAATATTTTCTTTGAGTTTTTATTTGGTTGTCTTGTCTTGATCAAGATTATTAAAAAGTGTGCCAATTATTGATTTCACATTTTATTTTACCCCCTCCTTAGTGTATTTTTAAAGATGCACTTTTTAAATTTGATAGTCTTGAGAAATGGCTTCTTCTTTGGACTTGTCAATTGAAGGAATTGCAACCTTAACATATCTTTCCCCTATCATCTATTATAATTTAGGAGATTGTTTGGATTTTATTTCTTATATGATAAGTAAGGAAAAAAATTGCACTTAAATCAATCTCATAAGGTTATAAAATTTTATTTATTATATTTGCCATTTTATTCAAGTAATTAGGTATTTCCATGCTCAAAGTTTGTTTAGATGATATTTGATCATTTTTTTAGGTGCAGAAGTAGGAGGTGAAACTATAATAGCTTGGGTGGAAGAAGGAATAAATTAATCTTTTTTTTCTCCAATAATTCCACTTTGAATTCAAATGTGTAAGATGGAGGTGATCATGTTTACTTAGGTGAATACTAAGGAATTATAGGGGAATAAGGTGGAGTTGTAATGGGAGGATTCATAGCTAGGAACTATTGGTGGTATTTTCAACCAAGGTTTGGGAATGAAATACATGTGGTTGTGGATGATTTAAGGCACCAAAAATCCCAAAATCACATTTACTTCCATCAAAAGGCCATACGAAAAGTATTTTATGCCTTGTTAAAAATTGCCTAACCTTTAAAGTCATGCCTTCTTTTTATTTTTTTAATGTGATTTTAATTTTAGTACTTACACTAGAAGAGGAAAATAAAAGCCTTTTCTTCTCTACTAATGTGTGATGTTGCTAAATAATATATTTTCTAGGTTAAATTCCATGACCTAATTTAAACTCATTCAGTAGTAATCTTGAAGTCTGGCTCCTTTTTCATCCTCACAATCCATCCAAAAATCTTTAAAATGCAGAATGTGTTGATCTAAAGACCTAAGAGACTCCTTGATCATGCCTCAAATGTCATAGGAAGGTCTTACATTAAATGAACATATGGTGACTTAGGTCATTTATTCATCAATACTCTTTACCTTAGCTAATGAAGCACAAATATATCTTATGATTGTGATATGGAATTTTATGTTTGCTTATGTGTACTTAACAAAAGTTTGTGAGTTTCACATGATTGGTGAACTAATTCCATCAATGCCTATTTTTCATCAAGATATTTTGGTAATAGATAAAGAGCATTCTCAAATCCACATACTTGGATATATGATAAAGTGTGGAATTGGATGAACCATGCTCCCCATCATGTAATTTATGTTGTCACAAAAATGGAAATGATGAGCACTTGATTCCAATGTGAGCTAAGGATGGAATTCATAAATATATGAAGAACTTATTTGGTCTAATGTGGCCTAAAAATATTCTTCTCCTAGACACAACATAAACCAAATATGAAGTCATTTAGAATTTATTTGTTGTATGTACATCACACAATTTATTGTGAATTGAACCATTGATTAATTGAGCCTAGTTGATGTTTTTATTCTAGAGGGTGATATGGATGTACTTGCACATCCATTCCTAAAAAAATTTAGTAGTAAGATTTACAAAAAATATGTTTAAAAGTGTGATAATGTCATTTATTTCCATTTTGAAATTAAAATAATTCATTTTTTTCAAAAACCTGATGGAATAAATCTTTGGATTTTCAAGTCATTACTTGTTGACCATTTTAGAATGTAAGTTGTATTCTCATTCAATAATTATTGGGCATAGTCAAGAGTAATATTTTTGAAATATTCATGGTTAGGAATCTTGGACATGCATTCAATGTACTCTAAGTCAAGGTGAATTACATATTCATTTTATAATTCATGATTTCTTTGTTCTCAATGTCATATTGTTGTGACAAAGTAAACACTAGTTCTAGACATTGAATAAATGTAGGAAATGTAGTAGCCTATGGTATCCCACACTCATGGATACTTTGAATCCAGCCTAACTTGAGAACAACATTGATTTTATCCTAAAATTCATTGAGGCCAATATGTTCTAAGTCTATTAACACGATGTTGTATACATCAGGGTCCAAGTTGGATAGGGGAATGACCCCATAAAATTAATACTTCATGCCTACCTATTTCTTATTATTTCCTGGCATATCAACTTTGAAAAGGAAGAGCCTCAATTCTTTGTCACGAGTATTGATATATTTTGGTAATTATTTTGGAAGATGGATAGTTTTTTGTGGGACTATGATATGTTTGAATAGCTCTAAAAATGTGACAAATATCTAACCAAGAATTAGACTCTATCATCTATCCAATCAGGTTTCAAACTCTGGTAGTTGTCTAAAAAGGTATCAAGTTCTATTAGATATCTAAGTAGGTCTCAGACTCTAATGATTGTCTAAACAAACTTTAAAATTTATAAATTATCTGATCAAGTCTCAGGATCTATAAACTATTTGAGCAGTTATGAAACTCTAAAACATAGAAAATAGTATCTCAAATAATTATGATTTCAACTAAAATTTTTTGATTGATCAAGGAAAGTGAAACATTTCAAAGAGGGTTTCGAGGCTACTGAATCTTGAAGGGTTTTCAACAAAGTTATATATCTATTTAAGTTATTATCATATTTTTGCATAATATTTTAAAACCAATCTTTAGATAATTCTTATGAGAAATAAAGCTAATTGAGGAATAATATTGAATGTGAACTTCAAAGTGAAGATGTACCTATAATAACAAACTAAACTTGAGTGAACAAGATGGAGGAATAGAGCTGGAAGATGGAGGGTAGTGAAGTGATAGAAATAAGTTAGAGTGAAAATAAGAGGGGAATAAATAAATACAATGGATGTATGAAATAAATATATGTGAGGGGTCATTTCAAGGTTTACCATAAATGTGGGGGGTTAGGGTTTTTAGGTTGTTTTGGTAGTCTTTGGGTTTCAAAAATTTATTGAGCAGTTTTCATGTTCTAAAAACTACTTGAACAGTCTTCGTGTTCTAAAACATGATAAATCATCCTTTGGGATTTGATATGTGTCAAAACATCCTTAAAATTTTTATAGGTGTAAAATTATATGTTAGGTTATAGTGGTTGTCAGATCCTTTGTCAAGTTTTGAGGGTTATTTGAGTAGTATTCAAACTCCAAGGCAAAAATGTACACAGATACCCAAAAGTTAATATAATTTTGATACTTTCATTTCACCACTTGGAAAACACTCAATTGTTATTCAATTTGACTAAATTTTATTGATTGTGACCAAATTCATTTTTGGGTTACCCAAATTTTTCAAACATACTCAAATTTGGGTACAATAGAGTGCAAACAATTCACCGCAAGCACAAAACCCTAGAGAATAAATACATATTTATTATAATCCTAATTTTTAATATTCTAACACTATATGAGATGTGGAATAGTGGAGTTTTAAATTGGCCAATAAAAATAACCAATCACTTTTTTATTGTAGCCATCAATGTATTATTATTTATTATTATTATAATATATATATGAGTTATGAATTATAAAAGATACAATATTCTTTGTAGGTAAATGTCAATTTTAATAGTAAGTTATTTTATGTAGGTGTTGTCATGTTTTAATGGTTAACTATATATTTTTAGATGATCCTTATATCTATTGAGGTCATTGGCACAAGTCAATCTTGTCACTTTTGTCACATATTCTTCTTATCTTTATATACAAAATTATTCATCACAACACATAGATCCTTACTTGAGATTTAGATTAAATTTATATACATACTTTCTTACTTTATTTCATTTTGTCTTTATTTTTAATTTATTTATCTGATAGGGTTTTACATTTTTTTCATCTCATGTTTATTTTTGCTACAACCCAATAAAATAATAACTTGCCTAATAAAACATTTGATTTTCCACAAAACAATAAGTAACCTTATGTTTAATAAATAGAGTGCTCAATTGGATGGTATGTACCTTTTACATGTTAACAAAGAACACAATTTCAATTTTAGAGGAGATGATGCCAAATTGATCTATTTATGTTCATCTACTAGCAAAATACATTTTAGAGGGAAAAATTACAAATGTAATTGAAGGAGACATGGTACAGTTTAAAGGATTGGATGCCAATACTTTTGGTGTGCATATTGATAGAGTACTTAGACTTTTTTACAAAGGATGCTCCCAATCTTAAGGATATCTATTATAATGGCATGTTATGCAATTGGATTATATTAATAGTTCTCATATGGATGTCAGATGCAAAGAATTACCAAAAGAGGTTGAGGTCAACATTTGGGATGCATTCAAAGAGTGATAATCCCAATTGGTATATCTAGTTTACTTTGATGCCACTAATTAATTTTTTTAAAAAAAAGTGATCAGAAGACCATACAATGTTCAAAAATGTCCAAAAATGAATGCCTTGAGTTGAGCCAAATGTTCATCAAATTGAAAAGTTGATGAGGATATAAAATGATCAATTTTTTGGATAAAGAATGTTAAAAATCATTGCTGCAAATTTGATTAACTCAAAAAAAACCCTTGCTATAGTGAGAGTTCTATGGCACAAAAATAGATCCCTAAAATAAGAATATATAAATATTTTTGTGTTAAATGCATTAACATAAAATGTCATCTTTAATGTGGGTGAAGAATCTATGAAGGTACATAAAATAAAATTTAATGGGATGGTTATCTATCAAAATGCATGGCACAAAGCTTGTGGGTGCTCAAGGAGAACCTTTTATAATCATGAATCTTATTAGATAAATGGTGATAGGTGTGTAGTAAATGGTAACACTGGAAAAGATAAAGCAAGGTCAAATATCACCGCAATAATTTCTTTCATATCAAGAATATTTGAGATAAATTCAGATATTTCTCTACATTTAACATTTTCTCTACATTTAACATGTTTTGTAGGATAAGATGGAATAAAAGTTACTCAAATGTTCCTTGTTACATTATATACCCATAATTTAATGTGAAATAAATGTAACAAGGAGATATAAATATTAAAACTTCCTCCAGTGTCACAGCTAGGCTTCAATCAGATAATGAATATATTATTTTAAAATGTTTACATTATAAAGAATATTTTTTCACTAATTGTGATGAGTGTATATATTTGTACAATAAAAATAGAGCCACCACATGCCCAAAAACACTTTCAAAACATAAAGAGGAATAAACATGGCATAATGAATACATTCAAAGTTGCCATGCACATTACTATCCCCACAACTTGAATTTTGAGGAACAACCTTAGGGATTCTTGAGTATTGTGCATGATAAAATAGACAAATTTAAAAATTACATATCAAGGATGAGAAAAAAAGTAATGTTATGAATCTCCTAGTTATTTTGATTGGTATGCTCACACATGGACACAAGACTGGGGGTTTTAACCATTTTGGCCAAGCATTTGTTGAACATGGAACAAACTACATAGTCACATCATTTGTTTTGTGTCTCAAAAATCTCAAAGAACCCATCACTTGATGATTATGGGGACTTATTGTACATTTTTGGGTCATACAAATAACCATTTCATGATTCACTATTAAAAAATTAAGTGCATGAAAAATGTAAAGGGTATAAGGAAAAAAAAAATCATTATGAATAAATTAGTGTTGCTAGTAAAAATACTTCATTCAAAAAATACCCATTTATCCTCTTCTTTAACTATATTATGCTTCAAATGATAATAAATATCATACCTTATTTTTATTTGCATCAATATTGACAACAATAAGGGTATTTAACATTGTTTATGTATGTCTCTTACCATTGGGACATATACATCATCATTATTGAAATTATACACATTTTCTTTGGCATATATCATGGACACCTACATAGCATGCCAAGAGGAGTCACGTAAATTAACTCCATACCTTATTGAGTAATTTTAAAACTTCAAGGCCTTCGTAGAGCTACACTTTGTGGACAGAAACCAAAATATAGTGGGTATTATCAAACCTAAGATGTTCAAATTCTATGTTATGGATGATATACTAGTGATGCAATATAAAATTAAAAATAAATGATATGCAGTCGTCTCATCTAATTCCAATATGTTGTACAAATGATAATGGTGAACCAAAAATTTTGAAGGGAAACTTCCTATGGTACCTTTAAAATAAATCAAAGACATGGAATATATGAAAAAGGGAATAAAAACATAGATTGGACATTGGGGGAAAAGTGTAATAGGCAAAGGTAGAGAATAGTTGCTTCCAAAGATAACATATTGGGAAAATATTTTGTGTGCTTTGGGTAGATCGTTTGTAAATTATATTAGCATTTTATATTCTTATTTTTTCCAAAACAATACAGTTAAATGACATATATGATCAAATAATGGGAGCCACACATTTTCACAAACAAGACTACATTAATCAACATATTCCAAGTAATAATGATATTTATGTTGGGCCTATTTGTGGATGTTTATGTGAGACAAATGCTTATAGTACAACTAGTAGATTAAAATGAAATGATATATATGGGAATGGAAGATGGGGATATTTACCTTAAAGTGAAAGGTAAAAATGTGGCTAAAAAAGTGAAGATTAAGTATTAGAAACCCTTGGGGAAAGAATAAGGTGTAACATTGTATCAATATTAATTGATGCCTAATAAAACATGGACCAAATAAAATGAAACTAAACAATACATTGATGTGGATACCGCCATTTGGGTATGGACACCAAAAATGGAAAGGGGGATCTATTAAGATACCTCAAAATGACATGAGGTATTAGAATCATATCTTGCACTACTTCAATGTGGTAATGAATGTTAAGGTGAAACTATTGAAGATCAATTAATATGCAATATCATCTTACCCTAGGATGTGCCTTTTTTTAAATTTATATTCCAAAGAATGCTCTAATAACTTGACGTTATATTTGTAATATAAGTTTTTAATTTGAATTGAATGTTGATATTTATTTCATCAAATTATTTGTCATACATGTGGAAGACTTGTGTTAAGACATTAATAATGTAAATATATTATTTATTAAATATGAGTGGAAGATTCATATTTATTATATAAATTTATTTTTCATGATTGTTTAGATAAAAATATATTTCAATTAAGTTATGTTTAATTATGTAATCAAAATATTTTTTAAATTATAATTACTAGGATTATTCTACTTAAAATTCATGGGAGATGCACCAGTAGCAATGCACCATATGTTTTGGAGTTAAAATTTTTATTCATGCATGTTTTAAGAACACAATAAAATCTAGTGGTGCAAGAAAGATATCAGGGCTATGAAGTGTTGAACTAGAAGGAAATTATTTCAAGTTTAGATTTGGGTTTGATAAATTTTAAATGCCTTTATTCACTATCTATGGATCCATTAAACCTTTACCTTTATTTTATCTTTCCTTAACATCTATGTATTCCATACATAGATTAATTAAACAAACAATAGATAAAACATTAATTAAGTCACATAATGTATTAATGTTTAGAATATATAACATCATAAGAGAACACATGACAATCGTCACGAAGTCATGGAGGTCTATTTTGTTCTCAAGGTGGAATCAACAAAATACATAGATACATTGAAAACTTAAGTCTAGTTTATGGAGGGAACACAAATTATCTTTGATTTACTTTGAAATGGAATCTATATATCGACTAATTTGTCTCATTAATTGTTAATTTAGTAGTGTTGTAAGTGTGATTGTTGACAAAAAAAAATGCACTGAATAACTTCAAAATATAATACATATGCTTGTTAATTTTCCTTTGTGAATACTTGAAATAAAAATTAGAACTAAACATATGAAAAAATAATTGTTAATAATAACTATTATGCCACACTTATGAACAATGTTTTATTAACAAAGGCTAAAAGTAGCCAATTAAAAATAACTTGTATGACAAGTTAATGTTAAATTAAGACATTGATAAAAAATAAGTTAATTAAAAACAAAATATTTAAAATATAGTCTAAGATAATTGAAAATATATTTAATATAACAAGTTTGACTTATTTATAAGATCTTGTCATCATGCAAAATGTCTTTCTTAGCAAGTAAGCAACACATGCATACTAGACAAGTTAGGCATCCCAAATCCTTTTAAACTAAGAAATTGACTAAGATAACTTTAATTTCAGTTAAATAAAATCTAAAAAATGTACCCCTCACTTTAATATGAATGTATAATGATTTGATCTCAGTTACATACATATTTAGTGAACTTGACTCTAATCACACTTCTATCATTTTTTTAAGTTCTTAAAAAGTGTCCAAATTTGAAAAAATAACTAATCTAGGACATAAATGAATTAATTAACCTTCATAAACTAATAAAAATTTAATAAATATAATTCTAACATCAACTATCAAGTTCTGACATTGGCATCATATCAACATTCCTTCCTTTGATGCAAAGAGCAGATATGTCTATCATCTCATTAAGTCTTCTATGAATCTTCTTCAGCAATACCTTGGTGAAAATATTAAAAATTTGATCTTCACTTTTCACATACTCAATGAAAATCATTTTTCATTGACCAAGTATCTGTAAAAATAATATTTAAATTCAATATGCTTGGTTCTAGCATGGAAAACTAGATTCTTAGACAATTGTATTGCCCTATTTTTATCACAAAAATTATGTATTGGTTCTAGTTGATCCTCTCTAAAATAAACTAAGATTATTTTAAACCATAATCCTTATGTGTGAGATGATTTAAAATATATATATTCAACTTTGGTAGAGGATAATGAAATTGTAGCTTATTTTTTTGATGACCATGAAACCAACCCACTTATCAATGTAAAACAATAACCAAAAGTTGACTCCCTATCATCAAGAGATCCTCCCTAATCTAAATCTATGTATCTAATTATAGATTATTAGATTGATAGTATAAAATAAATACCATGATTATAAGTAAATTTTACATATCTAAAAAAATCTTCACTATTTGTAAATTTTGAGTGACAGTTTGCCCATAAATCTAGAAACTAGTGAAACCCCATAATTGATATCAAGTTTTGTCATAGTGAGATACATCAAACCTCCCACCATGCTTCTAAAATAGTTTTTATCAACTAAATAAATCCCATCCTCTCTTATTATATTTTCTCCACTTGTGATTGGAATGTCCATAGGCTTAGAATCTTGAATATTGTACTTCTTTAACATGTCTTATGCATATTTAGCTTAATAAATAAATAATTCCTCTTTATTTTGATGGACTTCCATGCCAGGAAAATATTTTATAAGTCCAATATCATTTCAAATTATTAGTTTTTATTTTCCTTGAATCTATTCAATGTATTCAAAGATATACTTATAAATATTAATTCATCTACATAGAGACATACATATAACACATTAGAACCCAATGCCTGTATATAAACATTTGGTTCATTTTTACTTATTAGAAAGCCTTGATCTAATAATGAGATATAAATTCTTGATTATCAAGCTCTTGGAGATTTATTCAGCCATAAAGACCCTTCTTCAACTTATATACCCAAAACTCTTTACCCTTTACCTCAAAGCCTTCTGGTTTCCACACGTATACTTATTCTTCAATCACTTCATCTAGGAATGCAATTTTGACATCAATTTAGTGTATTCTCCATAATTTATGAGAATATACAATAATATTAATTATTAAATTATTTGTATATTCCATGGGTGCATAATTTCCTTTCATAATCAACCCAATATGTTTGTGCAAACCCTTTTGCAACTAGTTTAGCTTTTAGCTTGTCAGTTATACCATAACTCTTGACTTTTTTCTTATAGATCCACTTAAATCCAATGAAAAATTTATTATATGGAGAATAAATAAGATTTTATATATATATATATATATATATATATATATATATATATATATATATATATATATATATATATATATATATATATATATATATATATATATATATATATATATATATATCATTCCTCTCAATTTAATCCATCTCAAATTTCATAACATCAACCCATTATTTTCTTTGACTAACTGTGCATAACTTCTAGATTCACTAGCCATAGATGACAATAGAAACATAGTATTTTCATCATAAACATAATCTAAAAATTACCTTCCTAATGTTGAATATTTTTAATCCTCATATCATATTTATAATATAATGTTTTATTAGTTTTATGTGGATTCAAAAAACACTTTTACTTATTTGGAGCTGATGAAGATGAATGACTAGTCTCTTGGGAAGAGTTAGTATTGCTTCATGTTGAACTAAAAACATGTGTAATATTTTTTCAGCCCTAAAAATAAAATTCAAGAGGATTATCCATTTCACTTATAACATATTTAGATATATTATATCTCATTTTTCAAAAAAAACCAATCCTTATAAATAGTTGTGGATTTACTAGTAGGATTATAAAACTTGTATGTTTTACTTTCATCACTATATCCTATGAATGACCCAAATTTGGAAAAAATAAACATCCTTTATTTAACCCTTAACTTAAATTGAAGTTATTTTATTGACTTCCTTTCCTTAAAATTGGATGGATTTTTCATCTCCTAATTACACTTGACTTTTGAAGGAAACACTAACTTGTTGAAACCATCTTTGTGACTTGTCATGTGATTTGAACAACTTGAATCAAGAGATTAAAAACTTACATATTATATTCCCACATTACATGTGATAAAATAATATGATTTCTCTTATTCCTTAATATTTTCAGCTTGGAATGCCTTATTTTCATCATCTACATTAGCTTGACTCTTAGCTACCAGTATTCTACAATCTTTTATAAAGTGTCTTATTTTTTGCAATAATGACAAGTAAGGTATGATTTTATTTTAACTATGAATTTTGATTGATATTTCCACTTTGAATTTTATTTTATTGAATTCCTTTTATTTTTATTTTTCTCTTTAGGCTTTGAAATTCTTTGTATGGTTTCAAGTGCATGTTATAGATCATATTTTAGATCTCATGCATATAGTCTCATCTTATCCTCATGGGACAAGACAAAACCCACTAAATCATCAACACTTATAGTGTTAATGTCTTTAAATTCCTCAAGAGTGATCATAAAATGGATTTCCTATCTCCTAATTACACTTGAATTTTGAAATAATCACTAACTTGTTGAAACCTTCTTTGTGAATTATCATGTGATTTGAGTAACCTGAATCAAGAAATTAAAATTTTAAATGTTATATTACCACATTACATGTGATAAAATTATATGATTTATCTTTGTCCTCAATTTTTTAATCTTGGAATGCCTTATTTTCATCCTCTTCATTAGCTTGATTCTTAGCTACTAGTATCCTGCAATCTTTTATAAAGTGTCTATTTTTTTCAATAATGATAAGGTATATCTTTATTTTACCTATGAATTTGGATTGATATTTCCCCTTTGAATTTGATTTTATTTAAATCCATTTTATTTTTATTTTTATTTTTATTTTTCTCTTTGGGATTTGAAATTCTTGGCATGATTTCAAGTGCATGTTCTAGATCATATTTTAGATCTCCTGCATCTATTCTTATCTTATCCTCATGGGATAAGGCATAACCCACTAATTCATCAAAAATTATAGTGTTCATGTCCTTAAATTCCTAAATAATGATCACAATATGCAACCATTTTTTATTCAAATATCTAAAAAAAATTATAATGACCTTATATTTTATGGATTTTACTCTCAATATGCCAATATATTATGATCTTGTACCAAAAACCAATAATAAAATTACCTAAAATGTTTTAAACATAGTATTTCAATATCAAATTAAATACACATGGAGATAAAAATAAGATCATGGGATCACGGAGTCATGGACTCTCTTGGAGCACATATTAACTTTAAATTAAAAGGAGCTTCTATGGACATGTTAATTTTTGGATTTCACATAATTGGTTGTGAAGATATCATGTATAGTTTTTTGGTATGAAACTAAATGTGAACCTTGATTTAAAACATATTAGTGTGGCTGTGAAATGATTAATTATTTCACATATCTTTCTACATAAAGTGTGAAATTTTGAAATTTTGATAAATGTATGTGAAACCACTTTGGTTTTACAAGCACATGTGCATCCTACACAATATTATAAGGAATAATATAAAAAACATAGGCCTATATTATTATTTATGTGCCTATTCTAAAAATTAGTCTATAATAATAATGGCCTCTTAATTGATAATAATTAAGCAATAAAGGCCTATATTCGTATCTTGTGTACATGCCCATTCTACACATTGAGATAAGAATAATGACAAGTATGTTTTACATTGTTGGGGAAATCACTGATGATAAGTGTTGTTTAATATTTATACATGTTGTAAGTATGTTTTATACTATTTCACTAATATTTTTAAATATTACATGTCATCATGTGATAATTTGGTTAATATATGGTAAAATTTGGATAAATATTAAATAGTACTACAACAACAACATTTAACATAGGTAATACTCAGAGAAATCAACATTCTCTTTGGATGAAATGTTAATTTCAAAGCTCAGGCTGAGCTTAAGGGCCTTAGTTCTTCTTTTTAGTGGTAGTTTTACCCCCAAAAGTTCAAATTGGGATCTGTGCCTTTGATGAATCTCCATATGGCTAAAATTATTGAGTTAGATAATGAATCATCAGTGTTTGAGGGACTGATAAGGTATTTTTACTTATTTGGCTATGATTTTATAGTTTGTCTTAGAATTTATGTGTTATGGAAGAATGTTTCACAAATGGTGGGTCAACCTCTATTGGGAGATCATATCCATTCCTCAATCTGGTCTTCTCTATTATATTTTTGGGAACCCTATTGCCACCTATTCTAGATAGCATGATCTTTCTATGCCATTTACACTCTCAGAGTCCCTCAGGTGATTTTTATACCAAATTATTTTTGAGGTCAACATACCCCATTTTTTTGAAAATTGGGACCCTTGAGATGTTTTGAATCTTAACCCTACAAGCATGGCCTATTTTGGATATTATTTAGAATTTGAAGATCATCCACTCTATCAAAATTAATTATTAATTTATGGTTTATTTTAAACTTGCCTAACATTTCTAATAATTAGTCTTCATGTCTTTAAGTCATAGGTTCCATTGCATCCTTACTCATGGATTCATGTTCTAAAACCCTGTCAAAAACCCTCGATTCAAATTTGAATTTGGTGGGAATTAATTGGTGGGAGCATTTTAAATTTATTTTTGACTTAAGCATAAGTTTCATGTTTAAAGCTTAGTCATGTTTTTAACACAACTGAAACTTTAGCCAAAAATGTTTGGTCCCCTTTATTATCTTCCCCATTAGTTCCTCATTATTTCTAATTGAGCCTCATATTTGGTTTTATAGGGTCCCTTTTATTTTCTAACATGGTCCCTTTATTAACATTTTAGCCTAAAGTTTTAATCCTAAGGCCCTGATGTATTTATTAATATGAACAAGACCTTAACCTTAACACTTTAGCATAAATATTTACTTTAGCATGGGTCCTAACTTAATCTCTTCGCATCTTTGTAGATTCGATGATCCATGTTTCATCATGGGGCTTAATCCAATGAAATGAGGAAGGCTTGAGTCTTAACTTAAAAAAAATTCAACTCATAAGATCTGATGATCTACATTTTCTCACTGCCTCTCAATTAAACAATGTGAAGAATCTTAATAAAGCAGAGCACTTGGTCCTTTAAACAAATCACGAGAAAACTCTTGGATCATGATCAGATGGCTCTCACTTCATCGTAATTCTTGATCCAATAGATTGAATTGAGTCTAAGATCCTGGGAGGCCCCATGGAAGTGCCAAGTGGCACTCTTTGCATTGAGACATAGGAATTTTGATGAGCTTAAATTTGATGTTCATGTGATTATCATTTGATGTATATATAGACATATTTGATGTTTGTGTGACCATTAACTTTAAGCCCATCAAACTAAAAACCTCACTAACTTGAATTTGACATTTTCATGACCATTATTTGATGTATATGAGGATGTATTTGACATCTATGAGATTGTCAAATTTAATCTAATAAATTATTTTACTCAGGACTAAGATGCACTCTAAAATGTTGCTAGAAAGATCATAAATTGCCTTGCAGTCTAATGGAAACCCTCAAAAGATGCTCAAACACTGGAAATATTTGAACTAAAAATATTGAAATGGTCTTATGGTCTAAGTATATGCAAATTAAACTTAGTCTAAGTCTATACCTTAAGGTCCCCATAGTTAATCTAAATATTGTTAACCTTAGGCTATAGACTTATACTAAGTCTTATTTTAAGAGAATCTTTGGCATGTAAAACTTAAACCAAATACTTTTAACTAAAGGTTTTAGTGTGTTTAGTAGTACAATAAAAATCTATTTGGCACTAGATCATCATATTAATTTGACCCCTTTTGAGCATGTTCTATAGGCTTGATATGAATATTTTAGCTCCAAGTATGTGTTGTGTTTATTAAACACAGCGTAAAATTTGACTTCAAATATTTAGACATGGTCCCCTTTGTCTAAATCCAATGGAATTAGGTATAAAAATTTTAGCCTAAAGTTCATTTTGTGTTTAATATACACAAAATGAACCTTATCCTAAGGTATTTAAACCTAAGTCCTCACCTAAGTTCTTGATTTAAAACATAGCGTAAAATGCTTTAACCTAAGTCTATTTGTGTTTATTAATATGAAATAGAATTAGGTAAAAACATTTTAGCCTAAGTTATTATATGTCCTTGTGTTAAATTAAAACTCATATATCTTTGCAAATCAATGACTCAAGGTTTATCATAGAAGGATGATCCAACATAGCGAAGGTGTCATAGACTTTTTAATGGAGCTCTAAGAGCCCACAGGATTGATGCATGGAGAAAGAACATTCAAAGGTGTATGACAAAGGATTTAATAGTTTTTGCTTCATCATACTCCTCGATCCAATAGTGCAAAATCACCAGATACTTTTTAAAGGAACTTAGAAGCCCTATGGAGGTGCCAAGTGGCACAACCATGGGACATTGGTACCAAAGAGCCATTAACGAATGAGAGTCTAGATAATAATTTATGCTTCATGGTCACTTACAGGATCTTAATCTAATGATGTGAAGCAAATGGGGCATTTTTAAATGCCAATAGCTAGTGCTTAATAGCCATTTATGAAAAATGCTATGAAAAGTGCCATATAGATGCTAAATAAGCACTGCACAATCATAAAATGACAAAAACTAAGATCTTATGTGCTTGAAAATGCAAAAGTATAAAGGTAGAAATCTAAATCAAATCTAAGACATGTATGAGCCAAAGTCCAGATACACCCTCACCATTAAAGCTTTAAAACCCTAAACCCTACATAAAAGAGATCCTAAGTGAACTTAATTAATCACTATTCAATTTGAGAAGAGCTTAATTATGATTTAAACATAGAAGAGTTAAGCATAGAGACCAATTAAAATCCAATTGTGAAGAATTTACAAGCATAGAAGCCATGACAGCTTGAAGATAACAACTAAGGGATGAAATAGAACTATACCTATCTATAGACAATGAAAGAAAGTTTTCCAAGGATATAGAGCTAGATGTCATAGCCCTAAACAATGGAAATAGGAACTGGTTTGAACTCTTCCTTACCATAGAGGAGTTAAAACCCATCACCAAGGAAGCGTAGAGGATTTTCATGGTAAGTAGAAAGTACTATGACCTAGTTGTGGTTCAAATGGCTAGCCTCCACCATGCAGCTACCAAACTAGAGGTATTTCACTACATTGATGTCCTTTCTCTAACTTTCATTGATTATAAAATTGATGGTGATTGGATCATCCATGAGGAAAGCTCTAGGAGATTAGCTTACATTACCCCACTAGCCTTTGAAAGTTATTACAAGATTATAAAACCCCATGTGGACCTACCCACAATCAAAGGATGGACCATTGAGTATGACCTAAAAACCATCCTCAAACCATGGTTGCTCCAAAGAAACCATGTCTTTCAAGATTTTAAGGGAAAGATCCCCATTGTCTATTTTATGGAAGGGATTAGGGTTATCATGACCCTATTAAACAGAGTATCTAGATCCCCTATCACCACTTATGTCAATAAGACCTAGGTGTCTGATGTTTACTTTATGGTGGAGAAAGAGCTTGTTCCTCAAATTGGAGATATGATCAGTGTCTTCTTGGGGAAGCAATTCACTATAATAAAAATGAAGATAAGCAAGTAATTTTACATGATGTCTTACTTTTTGGATGCCCTAATAGATTCCACTAAGATCCCCAGCATTAAGAATTAGTCTCTTGAAGGTAGAGACTCAAAATTGAAGGTAGGCACATCTTCAAATATAAGCACCACATATAATTCATATGTAATTATGTCTATCCTACATTGGTGGAGACCATCATAGGGATTCCCATGCCCAAGATTCCCCCTTTGATAAAAAAGTATGTGGAGTTGATGGTTGATATCTGGTTTTATCAAAATTACACATTTATTAGAATTGAGGGAATTCTAACCCAACCCTATAGGTTGCCAATCTAAATTCTTCTTAAGCTAACAAAATAATAAATTGCCTCCCAACTCCTTCATGGAGTTTTCAAGGAAAAAAATAAAGGCCTTCTCCATCTCTTTCCTTTGACCATAAGAAGAACAATTTTACAAGATTGGAAGTAGGTGGACACCATGTCTAGGCATAGGGACTCTTTTACATTTCAATTGGATGATCTCAAATAGTGGGATCCTAAGAATGTAGTAGGCCCACATTTGAAGAACAAACAACTACCTAAACCAATATATGAGTATGAACTAGGCCCTCATGACACCTTGTATATAAAGGCCAACAACTTTGAGGAAGTATTGGCTAGGTTTAAGGGAACCAACCTCAAACTTGTATAGATTAACCAATGACAACAAACTAGTAGGGGACATATGTAAAATGCATCCCCTCTAGTACCATTTGTTTCTTGGACCCTCTAAGCCACCTCAAGACCAACCTCAAATGGATTTCTCATAGCCCTAAGCATAAATTGTATAAAGAATTGGTAAGGAAAAGTTGTAAGAAATACCTAAAGAGGGACCCTCATCCTCAAATCCCCCTTAGATACCACCATCCCTAATTGAGCACTTGGATTTGATTGCCCTTGAGCCTAATGAAATAGTAGAAGGTGCCCTCAAAGATCTTATTAAATCATATGGCTCTGAGGAAGAAGCACAGGTTGAAGAAACTCAAGTTCAAGCAACATAATCTAAGTAGGAATAAAAAGGGAAGGAAATATCCCTTGATATATTCCCAAAGGCACAACTAGAAAAGAGGAAGGTAGAGTTTTCATTGGTCCCTATTGGACTAAGGAAGAGGTCAAGGTTGATTCTCACTCATCCCATAAGTGAGATCAACATGTTCAGTGAAGAGTTCCCTATTCATAGACCAATCATTGTTGATTGGTTTGTGTATGGAAATCTATAAATATCCCTTCTCACTCCCACTCTTAGGCCTTGACCCAATCTATCAATGTAAATGTTCATGAAAAACTCAAGCCATGGAACAGGGTTTTAGTGAAGGAATAGGAAGAAAGAAGAATTATCACCACTACAAGGCTAGAGAGAAAGAAAATGGATGCTCTAAGAGAATCAAGTAGCACAAGAGTAGAGGTCCCAGAGCCACCAAAATTCATAGAGACATCCACCACTATGCAATTCAATCCAGAGATAGTTGGATTAGAAAGGGTCACTACAAGGAAGGCCATGGTAGGAACTAAGGAGTTCACCTTCTAGAAGGTTGATCACTTTATAGGATTAACCCTAATTTGAGGATAGAAACTTGGTGAGGCTCCTATCCATGAAGAGGATACTAAAATTTTATCATAGTCTCACAATGCCCAAGTTAGAGTTGGCATCTAGTGAATGAAGTAAAAAATTCAAAACATGGAAAATGAAAAAGAAAATTTAGAGACACAAGCTATTTTGTCAATGCCTAATGCCATAATAAACATGTTTGAGGATTCATTCTTTGATATGTTTGATTATTTTAAATAAATAAAGCTAAGGTAAGATGCCTTAATCCAGTAAGGTAAGGTAGCTAAGGGGTTAATAATAGAATGATAAGAGGCAAAGACCAGGATAAGGTACCTCATTAACATTCTGATTAAGAATAAGATTCCTAAATTCAAATATATTAGCCTAGCTCACTTGAATGCCATACTAGAAATATTAGTGGAAAAAATATGGGGTCTAAGTTCATGGATAAATAATTTGGATAGAATCTTGGTTGATGATAAGGAATTGATCACTAGGATTGATTAGCTCCTAAGCACTATGCTATCCAATCCTACCAAGACTACAACCTTGGGAATTATTAATGATACAGAGTATAAGTATAGAGTCACTTTAGTGATGAATGAAGTAAAGGAAAAGAGCTAAGGTAGATCAAGCAGTGATAATGGTGGGATTCTAGGCATGATCCTCATGATAGAGAAAAATATTACAAAATCTAGGAGCATAAAAGAAGCTATGGCCAAAGATGATAGGGACTTGGATGACCTAGTTGATCAAGAAGAGGTCTACCTCATGAAGCTAGTTTTGGACCTAGAGCTTATCAAAGAACAACATCAGAGGGCCATGAAATATTTTCAAGACTAACAAGGAGATCCTTAGAAAATGGGCCCATCATCTTAGTTAATATTCCTTTTTTTAAAACATTTTAATATTTGAAATAAGGAATATTCTTTTGTAAGGCATATACTAGTTTGTTAGCATATTGCCTCTAGGTCAGTCCAATTTTAAGAAACAAATGTATTCTAGAGATTTCTTAAGAAGAACAACTATCCTTATCTTTTATACAGTTGTATTTTATAACTGACTGGTGTACTACCTTATCTTTCTATAAAAGGCATGTATTACCATTTGTAAAGGAGATAGAATTTTGAGAAAAAAATTTATACTTGGAGCAATTAATATAATCAAGGAATTTTTCAAATATTGTCCATCTTTGATATGTTAATTGTTAGTTTTATGTCTTGAATTTAAATGGTTTCTTTAAATTATGGGTTGCATCTCTAATCACATGGTTGCTAATTTGTGTATATGCTAGATTAGTTGAAGGATCTTAGATTTGCTTCACTTGATTTTGCTATATATTTAGATGTGCAAATGTTATTTGATTATAGTATTAAATATTTAAAGTAAACATGGTTATTACTTGTGATTCTTTACATCATACTTCAAAGTTTATCTGGTATATAGTGAAATTTGAGCTTAGGCTATTTTGCATTATATATTGGTTTGAATGCATACTCAGTTGTAATTGATGCTTTGTCATAATGTTTAAGATTAAGATAGGCAATCACTCATTTTTATTTATGCCTTACTCTCCTCATTTGCTCTTTTTTAACCGGATCACTTTAGTTTAAGCTTCATTATAAATATCCATCTAGATTAGTCTATAGCTTAATTTTTTATCATAATTAACTAAGCACTAGCATAGATACTTACAATTTATAGATAATTAGACCAGGATGGCTCCCAACCATCAATTAACATAAATTTATGGGAACAATTAAACATTGCTTTGTTGTTATTTCACCATAGGTAACATCAAGTTGTCACAACCTCCTACTCATGCTCTGAATTCCTAGAATTCTAAAATGATAAGTGTTCTTAAACACTAAGGAAATTTGTGGTACACATAGAGGCATCAACAAGTCCTACTAGTGCTAAGTGGGCCTCTCCATAAATTAGTTGGATATTTGCTTATCTTAATGTGTTTTGTTTTAAGATTGATGTTATCTTTGTGCTTTTGAGTAAACATTTGCTTAGAAGTGTAAATATCATTAATCCTTGTGGTTTGTGACATATATTTGTGCTCATTTAGACAAAGATCAAATTTCTTTGAGTTTTGATGCTTGGTTTTGGTAAATTTTTCTTAAGCTTTGAAAATCAGAAGTATTTGAGGTTAGGACGGCTTGTTTTGACCAAAGGTTGTTATATTTTTCATATATCTAGGCTTATTTCAACTTAAACTTATAAAGATAGATCATATTTTCATAATTGGACATATCTTTGAGCTATCTTATGTAAAGATCAATGTCATTTACTTTTATTTACATAATCTATGCAAAATGAGCTTAATGCATAGGTTTAATCCTTGTTATTTGTAAAGATTAGCCTGATACATCATATTTCAAATAATATATTTAACCTTCACACTGGAATTGCCAAGGATTCAAACCAGATCACACTCAAAGACAAGGGATCCTTTTCTTGAACTTGAGATACACAAAAGAGCTAGGAATGATAAAGGTAGATGCAGGAGATCCAAATATTTGCTAACTTCACCCCTTCAAGGTACCTTTGCCTTCAACTTTCATATAATTATGGATTGGTTGGGAAACTCTTTAATCAATGTACCAGGTGTGGTACATGATCTCCCACGTAACCCTAAAAAGTATTTTTTTACATTTTGTCCAACTAGTATAGTAACTGCTGAACAACACAAAGTATTTTAAAGCTACTTTAAGGTTGTTAAATGTTGTGTATGAGGATGTAGCTTGTAGGTTATTTTAATTTACCTTTAAATATGTTTCTTATGAATGGTTTTTGAACTTGCTTGGCAAGTATATCATTAGTTGGGATGGTTTTATTAATGTTTTCATAGATCAATTTGGTAAAATTTTCAATCCTTGTATCATTTACCAATAGTTCACCACTATTAGAAGAGATACAAGTGAGCCCATAAGGTCTTTTAATGTTATATTTTAGAAGATGTATAGTAGGACCATAGAACCTCATAAGCCTGATGATGTTTTAGCTCTAGAAATCTACAAAGATGTAGTAGATCCCATGACCTCTATATTTTGTAAGAGATCTATTCCAATTATAACTTCATTAGTTAGGGCTTATTCTGAGGTAGTGACCATCAATGATCAAATGCAACCCTAGGGACAAATGGCCTATTATATTCCAAACATTAACCCACATATGCCCATTCTAAACATAATCCCCAATAATAACTAAATATTCTAGCCTTGAACCAACTTCCAAATCTAAATCAATTGCCCTTAAGTCATGTTGCTCCTAATCAGAACTTAGGATTCTTGAATCATCCTACTAATGGATTCAATGCAAATGATCAAATATATTTAATACCATCTACTAACAATAACTAGGTACACAATTCTAAAACTCCCAAGAATGAGAGTGAGTCTATCTTGAAAATGGTCCAAAAATTAAGCACTAATTTCCTTCAGTTATAGAAACAAGTAGGCAATACTAGAGACAAATCTAGTAGGAACTTCTCATTTCAAAGGTTTAATAGGCCAAACAATAAATTTTAGAATGATAGTTTTCATAATAATAAGAATAATGAACCATCTTATAGTAATAAGACTATGGACATTAATCTTACTAAAATTGCCTTACCTAATTATTATAGGGTGCATTACATAGCCATACATGGTGAGATTTATTGTATAGAATTTTACAAGGCTTTTGAGGCTTTTCAAGAAGAATTAGACACATTTAAAGTGGTCCTTAACAAGGATAGTGGTGCAGGTGCCTTAGGATTTAAATCATATGATCAAGCCTTTATGGTGGAGACCTTTAATTTCCCCTTTCAAGAGAAAAATGAACTTGATGAGATCCCTAAGGAGATCTAGGCCTTCCACCAATTATTGAAGAAGATGTATCCCTTGAAGAATAGAGAGCATAGGTAGCCCTTGACTACCTCAATGCCTCAAAATAACTTGGGAACTCCTCATGACACTTCTTCAAGTAATAATCTAGAGCCACCTAAAGGGATTACCTCTAAGCCTAACATTAATATTCTTAGTTATTCTAATAAAAATGGATATAACATTGTTGAGGATATGAATAAAATAAAGGCTAGCATCACTTTGCATGAACTGACATAGATTATAGAGCAAAGGGACCTCTTAATGGAATCATTGTCAAATAAGTCTAGCAAGCCACCCAAGGCTGACCATGCTAATGTGACTATGCATAAATATAAGGTAGAGTCTCCTCCTTTCTTGCTCACCGTCAAGATGTTTTGTAAGAATTTACATAATTATTTTTTAGATTTTGGAGCATCTACCAATAGCATGCCAATAGGTATTTGAAAATATCTTGGCTTGACTCTTATTAAGTCTGATAGAGTTATAACTTAGTTAGACAAATCTAGAGTCAAGGTAATTGGGTAACTTTTAAATGTTCATATGTAGTTGGCTTCTGAGCCTAGGGTGTAGCAGTTTATTGATATTCAATTTTTTGACATTCTTGATGTGTATAAGATCTTATTAATTAGGAAATATACCAAATATTTGAATGGCTACATGTCTATGGATTAATCACACTTAAAGTTGCCTTGGAAGGGAGTTCCTAATCAAATTAGGGTTGAAAGAGAACTTAGGATGAAACACATGATCACTGAGAACAATGTTGTGAATAAGAGGGTTAACATTATTGAATCAAAGTTAGGGGTTTTCACCTAGAGGCTATAAAGTTATGTGATCATAAAATTACTCATGTTGTTCCTAAACTATGGAAGTTACATTTTGATGGTGTTAGGTGTAAATATAGATCTGGGGTTGGTGTTTTCCTAACTGATCCAGTGGTAAGCAATATCATCCATCTTATAGACTCCAATTCCCTTATATTAACAATCTTTCTAAATATGAGGCCCTTATCTTAGGCTTATAATTTGATATAAAGAATGAAGTCAAAGAACTTCTAGTATATGGGAATTAAGAACTAGAGGTCAACCAAGTAAGGAAAAAATATCAATGCAAGATCCAATACCTTAAAAGGTATACATTCAGGGTCTGGGATCTAATTGAGTCCTTTAATATTTTTGGTACTGTCTCCATCCCAAGAGAAGAGAACCAAGTTGCTAATGAGTTACAATCTATTATAACCAACCTCATGCCTAACCAAATTCCCCCAACTTCAACATTATGTTTATACCTTGTCCTTCAATGTTTGACAATGTGAACCATTTTTAGGTTTTTAGTGATGATCAATAGATATTAGATTTCATAACTAATTCTAGATCATTTGAGGCTCAGATCATTGATGAGGTTGATGAAAATGCATCTAAGGAGGAAAAATGTAATGGTAAGATCATTCAATTGAATGACAACAAAATAGCTAAAGGGATGATTGCTTTAGAGAGGTTATTTGATGAGGATAAACTGGCTAAGGTTTCTAAGATTCCCAAAGTAAGTGGGAAGGACTAAAATATAATGGATCTTGGTCCCCCAACATCAACCCCAGCTCAAAAATATGGGAAAATCCTGCACCAATATTGAGAATAAAAAGGCCAAAGAGTTGTTAACCAGGTACAAGGATGTCATAACATGGTCTTATGATGACCTAAATATCTTTGATCCAAGGGTCATCACCCATACTATACCCCTAAAATAAAGTTGTAAGACCTTTAGATAGAAAAAGAGGCCTATAAACCCTATCTTAGAACTAATGATCTTCAAGGAGGTCAAGATAATATTATTACTAGATGTTAGGATAGTCTTCCCCATCAGGCATTCTACCTGGGTGGCTAATTTGGTGCTTGTCAGGAAGAAGAATGGTGATATTGGACTCTATATTGACTTTAGTAACTTAAACAAAGCATCTAAAAAGGATAACTATTCTCTTCCTTCTCTTGAATAGGTGATTCAAATTATTTTAGGTTTAGCTATGATGTCTTTCCTTGATGGATTTTTAGGTTACAACCAGGTGTTGGTTGACAGAGAAGATAGGATGAAAATGGCATTGACAACCAGATGGGGGACCTTTACTTATAAAAATATGCCTTTCAAATTAATCAATGCAAGAGCTACTTCTCAAATGGATATGAACCATGCCTTCCAAGGCCTAATTGGTAAGTGTATTATCATATATATGGATGATCTAACATTTTTTTATAAAATAGGGAATATCACTTAATGCACTTACAATAAGTTTTTAAGAGATGTAGAAGGTATGAAATCTCTTTAAACCCCAAGAAGAGTATGTTTTGTGTTACTAAAGGAAAATTATTGGGTCATGTTATAACTAAGGATGGGATCTCTATATGTCTAGAAAGAATAGAGGCCATATCTAGAATAGAGCCTCCAAACAGTAGAAAAGAGCTAAAGGCACTTTTTGGTAAGATAAAATTTGTAAGAAAGTTCATTTATGGATTTTTAGAGATTGTCAAGCCACTGAATGACATGATGAAGAAAGATGCCAAGGTCACTTAGAATGAAGAGTCCAAAAAGGCATTCAGTGATATCAAGTTAGCCATTAGCCAAGCTCTAGTCCTAATAAGTCCTAACTTTTCAAAGGACTTATATCTCTACTCTTTTACAACTGACCATACTTTAGCTGTAGTTTTAACTCAAAATATTGATGGGTGTGATCACCTAATTGCTTTCATGAGTACTAACTTTAAGAATGTTGTTTTAAATTATTCATTAATTGATAAACATGCATATGCATTAGTTAATGTAGTAAAGAAGTTCGGGCACTATATTCTTAGAAATAAGGTGCATGTTATTCTACCTGACCCTACCATAAAGCTTATGTTGAGCCAAAATTAGCTTGAACAATGTTGAGGTAAGTTGATTTCAATTTTGTAGGAATATGACATAGAAATGAAGATAAAAAAATTGGTAAGGTGCCAAGGCTTGATCCAAATGATTTCTAATACCAACCCCAAGCTAAGTATTAAGCAAGTTGATCAATAGAGTTTCCAAGCTAGTAAGTGGTATGATTCCATCATACGTTTACTAATAAATGGTACTTATCCTATAGGGCTATGTAGGGAGCAAAAGAGAGCATTAAGGTTAAAAGTATCCCATTATTTGATCAAAGATGGGATCTTATATAGAAATAACTTTGAGGGAATCTACTTGAGATGTGTCTCACAAGAAGAAGCCACCTAGATCATGAGTACATTCCATAAAAAGTTTGGTAGTAGACATCCATCTAGGAGAACCATAGCCCTAAAAATCCTCAAAGCTGGCTATTATTGACCAATGATTTTCAATAATGTAAGGGAATGTCACTTATGTCAGATTTTAAGCACAAAGGAACTAAAGGTAGCAATGCCTTTATAATTAGTTATGGTTGACAAACCCTTTGCATAATGGGGATTGGATTTTGTTGGGGTAACCAACCCCAATCCTTCTAAAGGTCACAAGTATGTCTTAACTACTACAAATTATTTCACAAGGTGGACTGAAGCTATAGCCACCAAACACTATAAGACTGAGGAAGTGATTAGTTTATTAGATAACATCTATACCAAATTTGGAACTCTAGTCTCTCTAATGTGTCATAATGGATCTGCATGTATATCTATTGAGATGACATAATGGGCCTATGACAATGGAATTTGTCTCAAGTTCTCATCTAACTATTATCCCTAAGAAAATGGAGTGTCTAATTCTACTAACAAGAACTTGATGAAGAAAATCAAGAAGTCTGTTATAGACAAGCCCAGGACTTGGCACAAGTTATTCAAACATGCCTTATGGGTAGATAGGATCAGAATCAAGCAAGCCTTAAAAGCATCACCATTTATTCTAGTGTATCAATAAGAACCAATCTTTCCTATAACCCTAAGGTTTCCTACATATAAATTCATCCAAGAATACATGGAGGAAAGCCAGGAGCTTATAGAGTCAAGATTGTTGGATATCATTTAGATGGAGGATGTAAGGGAGCAAGATTTCATAGACTTCAGTAGACATCAAACCATAGTAAAAAGATGGTTTGATAAAAGATCAAGGTGTTCAGACAAGGGGACCTAGTTCTCCTTTGGGACAAAGCATCTGAGCCTAAGGGAAATCATGGTAAGTTCACACCTCTATGGATTTGTCCTTACCAAATTGCAAACACCTTGAGAGGTAATACCTTTAACCTCAAAGAATTGTAAGGAGTAAATTTCACACTACCCACTAATGGGTAGTACCTCAAGCATTACTTCTCTACTACTCCACTTGAAGCATTTATGGAGTAAAAAATGTAAGATGGTTAGGCTTAGTTTAGGTAAGCTAACTAGTTTATTTTAGTTATTTCCTTCTTATCCCTTATTTGTATACAAGCATGTGTATATTTGTTTGTTTCCATTTATGTCTTGCTTTGTTAATTTATACTTGTGGGTTTGCTTTTGTTGCCTTGTTCCTTGATTCTAATAAGCCATTTTGGACAACCTTGAGATCAAATTTTGTTCAGTTGCTTGAAGTCCCATAAATAAAAAATGAAGGTATAAACCTAATACATATGTTGACCATGGTTTTGAAATGTGAGCCTCATGTTATTATTTGAATAAATTGGTAAAGATTGATTAATAGGTTAGTTATTTTATGAGAACTTGAATATTGTCTTGACCTAAATTTGGATTTAAGAAGATGTGCAGTTGTATGATGAAAGCTTAATTTTTTGAAGCATGATCATACTTGCACTTAGCAAACATCCTTGCCTAAGACAATGGTTGCAATCATATGTGATTTTTTGAGGATCAAACACTTGACCAAATCTTTAAACCTAGCAATCTTGGCTCCCAAACTTACTAAAAGCATAAAAAATATATAAAATATAAAAATAAGAATGCAATACAAAATTAAAATCTTTTCAGGCATAGGTGATTTCGGTAACCTCCATCAATGCTATGGATGCCTAGCTAGCAGTGGAGTAAGGCCTTAAGTGGAGCCAAAGGCATCTCTATCAATGATATGGATGTCTGTTTGGCAATAGAACAATGCCCAAGCCATCCTTGAGCGAGAAGCATGGTTCTTAATGAATATCTAAGCATGCTCTAAGTCAGTATTAATGATTAAAGATAAGGAACTTGGAAGTTGTCTCTTGAATCCCATGGAAAATAATAAGTGAAATCAAATCACATGAATAGTATGATTATGCCTTAATTTTGATCCTAATTATGCAAGTGCAAGGTTTGCTTTAACCATAAATGAATCTAGATAATGGCATAGATCAAATAAAGTGGACGACTTAGTTTTTTGTCTAAACCAAATTCTCTAGGTTCTAATATATTTCTATGTTTTCCCCAAAAGTTTCCATTTGTTGAGGTCAACATACCTCATTTTTTTTAAATTGGGACCCTTGAGATGTTTTGAATCTTAACCCTATAATCATGTCCTATTTTAGATATTATTTAGAATTTGAAGATCATCCACTCTATCAAAGTTGATTATTGATTTATGGCTTGTTTTAAACTTTCCTAACATTGCTAATAATTGATCTTCATGTCTTTAAGTCATAGATTATATTGCATCCTTGCTCATGGATTCATGTTCTAAAACCCTAGCAAAAACCCTCATTTCAAATTTGAATTTGGTAGGAATTAATTGGTGGGAGTATTTTAAATTTATTTTAGACTTAAGCATAAGTTGCATGTTTAAAGCTTAGTCATGTTTTTTAACATAACTAAAACTTTAGCCACAAATCTTTGGTCCCTTTTATTATCTTCCCTGTTAGTTCCTTATTATTTCTAACTGAGCCACATATTCAATTTTGTAGGGTCCCTTTTATTTTCTAACATGGTCCCTTTATTAGCCTTTTACCCTAAATTTTTAATCATAAGGCCCCAGTGTATTTTTTAATATGAATGAAACCTTAGCCTTAACACTTATCTTAAGTATTTACTTTACTATGGGTCCTAACTTAATCTCCTTGCATCTTTGTAGATTTGACAATCCTCGCTTCATCATGGGGCTTGATCTAACAGAGTGAGGAAGACCTAGGTCTTAACTTAAAAAGTGTGCAATTCACAAGATATGACAATCGATGCTTTCTCATTACCTCTCAATCATACAATGAAAATAATCTTGACAAAGATAAGCACTTGGTCCTTTGAAACAATCATGAGCAAGTTCCTGGATCATGATCAAACGGCTCTCACTTCATCGTAATTCTTGATCCAACAGAGCATATTGAGTCTAACATCCTGGGAGGACCCATGGAAGTGCCAAGTGACACTCTTGTATTAGAACATAGGAATTTTGATGAGCTTAAATTTGATGTTTGTGCAACCATCATTTTACATCCATGCAATCATCAACTTTAAGCCCATCAAACTAAAAGCTTCACTAGCTTAAATTTGATGCTCGTGTGACTATCATTTGATGTCCATGAGGACGTATTTGACATCCCTAAGACTATCAAATTTAAGCTAATAAATTATTTTACTCAAGACTAAGATGCAATCCAAAATGTTTCTAAAAATCTCATAAATTTCCTTGCAGACTAATGGAAGCCCTCGAAGGATGCTCAAATGCTGGAAATATTTGAACTGTAAATATTGAAATGGTCTTATGGTATAAGTATATGTAAAATGAGTTTAGTCTAAGTCTATAACTTAAGGTCCCCATAGCATTTTATTCAAATATTGTGAACCTTAGGCTATAGACTTATACTAAGTCTTATTTTAAAAGAATCTTTGGGACGTAGAACTTAAACCAAATGCTTTTAATTGAAGATTTTAGTGTGTTTATTAATAAAATAAATTTTATTTGGTACTAGATCATTATATCACTTTGACCCATTTTGAGCATGTTCTATAGGCTTGATATGAATATTTTAGCCCAAAATATGTGTTATGTTTATTAAACATTGTGTAAACTTTGACCTAAAATATTTAGACATGGTCCCCTTTGTATAAATCCAATGGAACTAGGTATAAAAATTTTAGCCTAAATTTCATTTTGTGTTTAATAAACACAAAATGAACCTTAGCCTAAGGTATTTAAACCTAAGTCCCCACCTAAGTTCTTGATTTAAAACTTAGCTTAAAATGTTTTAACCTAATTCTATTTATGTTTATTAATATGAAATAGACTTAGGTAAAAACATTTTAACCTAAGTTCTTGTATGTCCATGTGTTAACTTAAAACTCATACATCTTTACAGATCAACGACTCACATTTTATCACAGAAAGATGATCCAATGACATGAAGGCATCATAAACTTTTTAATGGAGATTATAGAGCCTATGGGATTGACGCATGGTGAAACCACATTCAAAGGTGGCTGATGAAGGATCTAATTATTTGTGCTTCATCTTGCTCCTTGATTCAACAACACAAAAGCACCAAAGACTTTTTAAAGGAACTTGGAAGCCCCATGGAGGTGCCAACTAGCACAACCATGGGGCATTAGTACCAAAGATCCAATAATGAATGAGAGCCTGAATCATAATCGATGGTTCACAGTCACTCACAGGATCTTGATCCAATGGTATGAAGCAAATGGGGCATTTTTAAATTCCAATAGATAGTGCTCAATAGCCATTTATGAAAAATGCCATAAAAAGTGCTAGATAGATGCCAAATAAGCATCATGCCAGCACAAAATGAAAAAAACTAAGATCTCATGTGCTCAAAAATGTAAAAGTATAAAGTTAGAAATCCAAATCAAATCCAAGGCATGTATGAGCCAAATTCTAGATACACCCTCACCATTAAATCTTTATAACCCTAAACCCTACATAAAATAGACCCTAAGTAAACTCAATTAATCACTATTCAATTTGAGAAGAGCTTAATTGTGATTTAATCATAGAAGAGTTAAGCATAGAGACCAAACATTCCAATTATGAATAATTTTCAAGCACAAAATCCATGGCAGCTCAAAAACAATAATTAAGGGATGAAATAGAATTGTACTATTAGGAACCTATGCCTTACCCTTCTCTTTGCATTAGTAGTGTAATAAATGCTATGGACACATATGCTTTGTAAGTCATCCCTTAGAGCATATTTGAATTATCCCACATACAAGGGAAGTAGTAGTGGTCAGAATAGAGTTAGTATATAAGTAAATGTTGAGGTCCAATGAAGGCATCCACAAATTTATTGTATTGAGCTTGCTCAAAGGAGCTTGCCCCCTCGAAGTGGCCTACGATCAATATAACCTTTCTGTGTTTCTATTATTCATAAGAGTTATTTTATTTTCACATATTTTGATTAAATCTATTGTAGGAGGTAATTTGTTGTAGGAGGTTCTTCTCATCTAGTATCAGAGTGCTTTCTTGGCTTTGTGGGTAGATTTGGAGCAATTTTTTTTGAAGTAGGGCTTTCTAGGAGCTGCGCCATTTTGGCAAGAATTTTTTTCATTGCAGGTTTCATCATTTCGGATTGGGTAAATAACCATCTACTTAACTATGGGAAGTGTTTAGGCATAAGCCCTAAAACTCATTGTGAGGAGTACCACAGGAACCTTGAAGTAGCTAGCCCATTGAGAGGACCTGCCAGTGAAAAGGGCAACATCCCCATCTTGATTGACTAGTTCCCACCCGTGGGTAAACCAAAAGCTATCGTTAAGGGGTAAACCCATGGCCAAAAATATTTTGAGAGCAGTACTCAATCAGACATATTTGGTGGCCAAAGAGAATTTTAAAAAATCCTTTAGGAAACCAAACAAACTTGGGGTCCATATCCAACTTATCCAGTTCAGAGAGCAAACAACAACATATTCACAATTGAGGATATTTCCAACGACACAGTTGTAGATAATCTATTTCTAAAGTAGTAGTAAAAAAACAAAAAACAAAAAAAAAGCAATAAAACAAAAAAAAAGGGTCCATATCTAACTTATCCAGTTCAAAGAGCAAACAATAGCATATCCACAGTTGAGGATATTTCCAACCACATAGTTGCAGATAATATGTTTCTGAAGCAGCAGTAAAAAAACAAAAAAAAAGGGAATGTGAAGGATCCCTAGCTATTAACAACTGATTATGGTCACCACTCGTGCAGGCACAAAAATCATGGAGGAATAAATCACCAAATTAAAATCTCAAGTTATAGAGTTAACTAATATGATGTGTGGATTGAATCAATAGAATAGTATCTTGCTCAACAGAGTGAAAAAGGAGGAGTCTTCTTTAGAGCATCACTCATTTGCTTCCAACTTCTCATGTGGACCTAAGCTAGACTTTCCATGGTTCAATGGTATAGATCCTACAGGATGGATATATCAAGCTGAATAATTCTTCAACCTCCATAATACTTATTCTACAAACAAAGTCCCAATTACTTCCTTTCATCTAGAACAAGAAGCACTTCAGTGGTACCATTAGTATCTCAAGTCAAATGATGAACTCGATTGGTCAAATTTTGCATCCTTATTTTTGGGCAGGTTTGGTCCCTTGGCATTTGAGGATTTCACAAGAGCTCTCACCAAACTCCATCAAATAGGTACTATTCATGAATATCAGATTGAATTTGAAAAACTCGCTAATCACATTGAAGGGTTATCAGATGACTTCTTCAAAAGCTGCTTTGTTAGTGGCCTCAGAGAGCTGATCCACTCAAAGGTAAAAAAAATTTCACCTAAAAATATGATGGACGCTTTGGGTTTGGCTAAGTTAGTAGAAGATAAACTCTCCACACAGCATCGACCTCCCACCTTTTCACTAGCAAAGAACATAGTGAATCAATGGACAACCATAACCACACCAATTAAGCACCTGACTAAGGCATAGATGTGGACTCACAAAGAGAACATATTATGTTACAATTGTGATGAAAAATGGGTTAGGGGTCACAGGTGCATCCAACAAAAACTTTACTTGCTAGATGTGGAGTCACCACCAGAGCAAGATAGTGAGCCTGATATTCTAGAATTTCAAGATGCTCAAGAAGAACCTAGCACTGAAGAGGACCCAATAGTTCAAGAGGCTCAACCTGAGATCTTAGTGCATGCACTAGCAGGTATCACCACTCCCCAAACCATGAAGGTCAGAGGGTGCTTCAAAAATATCCCTCTCACAATCCTCATTGACTCAGGCAGTACTCACAATTTCATCAATCCTCGAATTGTTAAGGTGGCAGACTACTTTGTATACCCTTGTTCTAGCTTTGAAGTCATGATTGTTAATGGGGGCACATTTCCATGTAAAGGGAAGTGTTGAAATGTGTGTATTACAATAGGTGATTATAATTTTCACTCTGATATGTTTTCCCTACCTTTAAGAGGGTGTGATGTGGTTTTAGGGGCACAGTGGCTTCACACATTAGGACCCATTTTATGGGACTTCTCTGAGCTTTGGATGTAGTTCACAGATAATGGTTAGAAGCACACCTTAAAAGGGTTATTGTCAAGATCTACTAGCATCATCAATTCTCATCACATGGAAAAAGTTTTGAAGAAAGGCTCACATGGGGTCATTGCACAGTTGTATTCCATTCAACTCCAGCCCCCCACTGCTACTAACCACCCTACAAATTTACAAGCCATACTTGACAAGCATGCAACCTTTTTTTAGAACCAATAGGTTTTCCCCCTTCATGCCCTAAAGATCATAGCATTATCTAGCCATACCGTTACCCCATCTGTAAAATACTAAAATTGAGAACTTAGTCTAGGAACTCCTCAAGTTTGGAGTTATTTGCTCCAGCACCAGCCCATATTCCTCCCCAGTGCTTCTTGTCCACAAAAAATATGGGTCATGGTGCCTTTGCATTGACTTCTGATTTCTCAAAACCTATGAGTGAGCATGTTGACACTTCTTTTGGAAAGGCATGAAAGCCAAAATTAAATAGATGGTGGCCGAATGTGATACCTACCAATGAAATAAAGGTGAAATGACATTGACTCCCAGTTTACTCGAGCCTTTGCCCATTCTTACTAGGATCTAGATAGATATTTCCATGGATTTCATTAAGGGCCTCCCTAAATTTGGGGGAAAGATAGTGATCCTAGTCGTAGTTGACCACCTCTCCAAATATAGTCATTTTTGTGCACTCAGCCACCCATACACAGCCTCCATAGTCGCACAAGCTTTCTTGGATCAGATCTTCCATCTTCATGGCATTCCTTCTTCAATTATCTCAGATCATGATACCACTTTCACCAGCCATTTTTGGATGGAACTATTTCATCGCACAGGCACACAGTTGAGAATGAGCTCTGGGTACCACCCACAAATAGATGGCCAGACAAAAATAGTCAACAAATGCTTGGAGACCTTCCTTCATTGATTTACTTTAGAACAATAACATCAATGGGCCCAGTGGCTTCCCCTAGCTGAATGGTGGTACAATACCTCATACCACACTTTCACCAAAATGACTCCCTATGAAGCAGTTTATGGTCAAGCACTGCCACCACTTCTTCCATATAATCCTGGCAGCTCACCAGTTTAGGTAGTTGACACTACTTTCCAAAATTGGGATCAGATTCTCTGCACCTTGTAGGACAATCTCCACATGGCACAAAACCAAATAAAGTAGTAGGCTGATCAGCACTACTCTGATTATACCTTTCAACCTAGTGATATGGTCTTTCTTCGTCTGTATCCATACAAGCAATCATCACTAAAACTAAAAGGGCACATTCTCTAGAAGATTGGGTCAGTTTCTTACAAGTTAGAGCTTCCACCTTCCTCCCAAGTTCATCCCATCTTTCATGTCTCCTATTTGAAGCAAGTTCTTGGATCCAAAATCTGAGTGTAGATAGTTTTACCAGCACTTAATAATGAAGTCTCTATCCTTCTCAAGTTGAAAGAAATCTTGGACAGGTGCACCCGCCAACTTTGATCCTGCTCCATCACAGAGTTCTTAATCCAATGGCATGGCATGAAACCAAAAGATGCAACATGGGAACCACTCTTCCAGATTCAACAACAATTCCCACATCTGATGCTTTGAGGGCAAAGCTTTTTCTAATGGGGGGATGTTAGGAACCCATGCCTTACCCTTCTCTTTGATGTATTAGTGTAATAATTGCTATGGATGCATATGCTTTGTAAGTCATCCCTTAGAGCATATTTGAATTATCCCACATACAAGGGAAGTAGTTGTTGTTAGAATAGAGTTAGTATATAAGTAAGTGTTGATGTCCAATGAAGGCATCCACAAATTTATTGTATTGAGCTTGCTCAAAGGAAGTTACCCCCTCGAAGTGGCCTATAATCAATATAATCTTTCTATGTTTCTATTATTTGTAAGAGTTACTTTATTTTTGCATATTTTTATTAAATCTATTGTAGGAGGTAATTTTCTGTGGGAGGTTCTTCTCATGTACCTATCTACAAATAATGAATAAAAGGTTTTCAAGGATACAAAGCTAGATGTCATAGCCTTGAACAATGGAAATAGGAATTGGTCTGAACTCTTCTTCACCATAGAAGAGTTGAAACCCATCAACAAGGAGGAGTAAAGGATTGTCATGGTAAGCATAAAGTACTATGACCTAGTTGCATTTCAAATGGCTGACCTCCACCATATGGCTACCAAACCAAATGTACTTCACTACATTGATGTCTTTACTCTAATTTTCATTGATTGTATAATTGATGGTGATTGGATCATCCATGAGGGAAGCTCTAGGAGATTATCCTACATTGTCCAACTAGCCTTTGAAAGTTACTATAAGCTCCCAAAACCCCATGTGGACCTGCCCACAATCAAAGGATGGACCACTAAGCATGACCTAGACACCATCCTCAGACCATGGTTACTTTAAGGAAACCACATCTTTTGGGATTTTGAGGGAAAGATACCCATTATCCATTTTAGGGAAGGGATTAGGGTTATCATGACCCTATTAAATAGAGTATTTAGAGTCCCTATCACAGCGTATGTCAAAAAGACAAGGGTGTCTTATGTTTACTTTATGGTGGAGAAAGAGCTTGTTCCTCCAATTGGAGATATGATCAGTGTCTTGTATGTATGTATGTATGTATGTATGTATACATATATATACATATACATACATATGTATATACATACATATATATACATATATATATATATATATATATACATATACATATATACATATACGTACATATACATATATATATACACACACACACACACACAGACATATATATACATACATACACACACACACACACACACACACACACATATATATATATACATATATATACATATACATACATATATACATAGGGAAACAATTCACTGCAATCAAAAAGAAGACAATAAAGTAGTTTTACATGATGTCTTACTTCTTGGATGCCCTACTAGCTTCTACTAAGATCCCCAACATCAAGAACTAGTCTCCTAAAGGTAGAACCACCATCTCCCACCACTACTCAAAACTACACATCTTCAAATATAGGCACCACATGCAATTCATATGTGACTATGTCTATTTTTCATTGGTGGAGGCCATCACAAGGATTCTCATGCCCAAGATTCTCCTTTGATCAAAAATTATGTGGAGCTGATGGATGATATTTGGTTTTATCTAGATTGCATAGTTATTAGAATTGAGGGAATTCTAACCCAACCCTATAGGTTGCCAATCTACATTCCTCCTAAGCTAGTAGAATAGGAAATTACCTCCCAACTCCTTCATGGTGTTGATGGAGTTTTCAAGGAAAAAAGGAAAGGTCTTTTCCATCCCTTTCCTTTAACCATAAGAAGAATAATTTTACAAGATTAGAAGTAAGTGGACACCTTGTCTAAGCATGGGGACTATTTTACATTTTAATTAGATGATCTCAGATAGTAGGATCCTAAAAATGTAGTATTCCCACATTTGAAGAACAAGAAATTGCTCAAACTAATATATGAGCATGAAATGGGCCCCTCATGACACCTTGTATATAAAGGCTAGCAACTTTGAGGAAGTATTGGGCAAGTTTAAGAGAACCAAGCTTAATATTGTACATAGACTAACCAGTGACAATAAACCAGTAGGGGAATATGACAAATGCATCCCCTCCAATACCATTTGTTGCCTAGACCCTCTAGGCCACCTCAGGACTAGCCTTAGATGGATCTCCCATAACCCCAAGCAAAAATTGTACAAAGAACTGGTAAGGAAAATTTGGAAGAGAGACCTACATATGGACCCTCATCCTTAGCTCCCTCTTATATACCACCATCCCTAGTTGAGAACTTGGAGTTGATTACCCTTGAGCTTGATGAAATAGTAGAAGGTGCCCTCAAAGATCTTGTTAAAGCATATGGCTCTAAGGAAGAAGAATCATAGGTTGAGGAAGCTCACATTCAAGCAGAATAATTTGAGCATCATGAAAAAAGGAAGGAAATAGCCCTTGATATAGTCTTAGTGGCACAACTAGAAAAGAGGAAGGTATAATTGGCATTGGTCCCTATTAAACCAAGGAAGAGGCCAAGGTTGATTCTCACTCATCTCATAAGTGAGATCAACCTGTTAAGTGAAGATTTCCCCATTCATGGACCAATCATCCCTGATTGGTTCATGTATGGAAAGTTATAAAATATCCCTTCCCACTCTCAATCTTGGGCCTTGAGCCAATCTATCAATATGTATATTCATAAAGAAATCAAGCCATGGGTTAGGAATTTAATGAAGGAATAAGAAGAAAGAAGAATTGTGGCCACTACAAGGCTAGAAAGAAAGAAAATGGATGCTCTAAGAGCATCAAGCAACATAGGTGTAGAGGTCCCAAAGCGTCCAAAATTCATAGAGACATATACCATTGTGTAGTTCAATCTAGAGACAATTGAATTTAAAAGGGTCACTATAAGGAAGGCCTTGGTAGGCACTGAGGATTTCACCTTCCAAAAAGTTGAGCCCTTTACAAGTTTAACCCTAGTTGGAGGGTAGAAACTTGGTGAGCCTCTTATCCATGAAGAGGATATTAAAATTCTATTAGAGGCTCATAATGCCCAAATTAGAGCTGACATCTGGCAAATGAAGTAAAAAATTCAAAACTTGGAAAAGGAAAAATAAAATTTAGAGACACATGCCATTTTATTAGTGCCTAATGCCATAATAAACATGTTTGAGGCTTCATTATTTGATATGTTTGATTCTTTGAAATCAATAAAGTTGAGGTAGGATGCCTTAAGCTAATAAGGTGAGGTAGCTAAGGGGTTAATAATAGAATGGCATGAGGTAGAGACTAGGATAAGGGACCTCATTAGCATTTTAATTAGGAACAAGATTCCTAAATTCAAATATATAAGCTTGGCTCACTTGAATGCCATACTGTTAATGATAGTGGACAAAATCCATGATCTAAGTACATGGACAAAGAATTTGGATAGACTCCTAGTTGATGATAAGGAATTGATCACTAGGATTGAGTAGCTCCTAGGCACTATGCTGGCCAATCCTACCAAGACTACAGCCCTAGGGATTATTGATGATATAGAGTACAAGCATAGAGTTACTTTAGTGATGAATGAAGTAAATGTCAAAAGCTAGGGTAGATCATGTAGTGCAATGGTAGGATTCTAGGCATGATCTTCATGATAGAGGAAAAGATTACAAAAGCTAAAAGCATAAAAGAAGTTATGGCCAAAGATGATAGGGACTTGGATGACATAGCTGATCAAGAAGAGGTCTACCTCATGAAATTAGTTCTAGACCCAGAGCTTATCAAAGAAAAACATCAGAGGGCCATGAAACTTTTACAAAACCAATAAGGAAATCCTTTGTCAATGGGACTACCAGCTTAGTTAATATTCCTTTTTGTAAGACATTGTAATATTTTAAATATGGAATATTCTTTTGTAAGGCATATACTAGTTTGTTAGCATATTGCCTCTAGGTCAGTCCAATGTTGAGAAACAAATGTATTCTAGATATTTCTTAAAAAGGACAACTAACCTTATCTTATGTATAGTTGTATCTTATAACTGACCAATGTATTACCTTATCTTTCTATAAAAGGCATGTATTACCATTTGTAAAGGAGAGAGAATTTTGAGCAAATTTTGTATACTTGGAGCAATTAATCTAATCAAGGAATTCTACAAAGATTGTCCATTTTTGATATGTCAATTGTTAATATAGCTTTTTTCTCAATTGCTAGTTTTATGTCTTGAATTTGAATGGTTTCTTTGAATTTTGGGTTACATCTCTAATCACAAGGTTTCTAATTTGTGCATATGCTAGATTAGTTGAAGGATTTTGGATTTTCTTCACTTTATTTTGCTCTGTATTTAGATGTGCAAATGTTATTTGATTTTAGTAGTAAATATTTAAAGTAAACATAGTTCTTACTTTTGATTCTTTAATCATCCTTCAAAGTTTACCTGGTATATATTGAAATTTGAGCTTAGGCTATTTTACATTATATATTGGTTTGAATGTATACTCAGTTAAAATTGATGCTTTATCATAATGTTTAAGACTAAGATAGGCAATCACTTACTTTTCTTTCTACCTTACTCTCCTCATTTGCTCTTTTTTAACCAGATCACTTAAGTTTAAGCTTCATTATAAATTTCCATCTAGATTAGTCTGTAGCTTAAGTTTTGATTATAATTGACTAAGCATTAACATAGATAATTAAAATTTACAAAGAATTGGACCAAAATGGTTCCCAACCATCAATTAACATAAATTTGTGGGAATAATCAAATATTGCTTTACCACTATTTCACCATAGGTAGCATCAAGTTGCCACAACCTGTTACTCATGCTCTGAATTCCTAGAATTCTAAAATGAAAAGTTTTTTTGAACACTAAAGACATCTATGGTACACATAGAGACATCAATAATTGCCTTCATGGAGGGGAAGTAAGCATTTGTAATGAATGTGGCATATTATTTGGATAAACCAGTTGCTCTATTACTACTCATGATAATAATAAAGGAGTTTCTTATTTCAATATTCAACCCTGTTTATGGAGGAGTGAGCTCTCCTTGACTTGGAATCAACACTATTTTATTGCAGTCCTAAGGGGAGTGAACTCCTTTATCATATTTTGGAAGAAATAATTTTGGACCATTTTGGTCTCAAGTCTTATATTTTTCAAGAGTAGTCCTCAGATGAAGACCCCTCTTCATGTTAGTTCCCTAAGAACATCATCAAAAAATATTCTAACACTTGACTAGTCACCATACCATGAGATGAGCTTTGAACCTAGCCACTTTAGTTTTGGAAGACTGATGACATGGGTGATTGCATCAGTGAAAAGTGATTTTATTGGCCATTATCTCTTGAATTTTAAATTTGAATTACTACCACTATTTTTAGAGATGGCCCATTGGTCATTTTTTATTTGGATTAATTTCAACCATTGGGCAAGGTGGTGCCACATCAGGTGGGTTTGACTGGATCCCTTGGGGTATTGATCAACTCTCAATTATCACCTTGCTCTCAGGTCCTTGTTGGGTTCGAGTCCTATGGGGATCCCTTATAGATATATTCTATATTTGGATAGGTTGGTTTTTATTATTATCTTTGGTGGTTCTTCTCGTTATCTTGTGTGTTTTGATGATTGAAAAAATGTTGGATGGGTTTGTTCCTATAGGTTTTGGAGTAAATTTAAAGTATTGGTTAATCCTGATTTTTTATTCTTTAAGCATGCTTTAAGTGTAGATATTTCCTCTTATTTCAAGTCAAGATAGAGGTCTAGTATCAATGATTCCTTTGGGTTTATCTACCCTTTCAAAGAGAGTTCAAACAAGAAGTGTTTGGTGAAGATGGTAAAGAGGGGTCATGTCCATGTTTTTAGTTTGATTTGATGTCCACTTATATTCAATACTATTGGGTTGTTTGGATTGAGTGTTTTGGTTTCCTAGATTGATGGCTAGGTTAAAACACTTTGGTTTTACTCGGTTCCATTACTATATATTGAGATGGGATTTGATGGTTTTAATGTTTATTGTAAGGAACTCTACTCTTGTGCTTCCTCCATAATCTCATTGGATATCCTTTGGGAGACCTGGGCCTCCCTTTGTGCCCAATAAAGATGTTCCTCTTTGACCCTACATGGGATAAAGAGTTCCTTGGTTGTCAATTTGGGGTATGCTAAGGACTCCTTTGATTGTGTTGGATTTGGTTTTTAGGCTTGCTAGATTTGGGTCCTTATGAGACCTTGAATTTTCTCTTTCTCCCTTATGAGAGATTGTTTGGAATTATATTTTTCTAGTTCCTTCAGTTGGGATTGGGTTCTCTGGGGACCCCATAATTTAACTTGTTATGTTTGCATCCCACTGGGGACCCTACAAGGTTTCTCTCTCTTTTTTTTAATTTGGATACTTGTACCTCCATTTGTGTCTAGGTTAGTTCCTGATATAGCCAAAATTAATTTGTATGTCCACTAGGGACCCTAGTGGTTCTTTTTGAGACGTAGGCCTCTTTCTCCATTAGTCTAGGCTCATTTTCAGCCTAGATAAAATTGGCTAGTTCTCATACTAGTCAAAATTAGTTGTTTCTCTTTTTTTTGTTTACTAGATTGGGTAGAATGATGTGTAGAACATTGATGATATATAGGATGATGTGTTATTGGGTTATTATAGTATGATGTGTAGGATGATGTGGAGGATGATGTGGTAGGATAGTAAACTTGGGTAGAATATCTAATTTTTCTCACAATAACCCAATCTAAGTAATGTCATTAGTAAACTTGGGTAGGATGATGTGCAGAACATTGATGCCAAATATAATACATGTCTCCATGTTTGGGGATACAATCTATTGTAATATTTGGCATTAACATGTTTAGGAAATTGGGAAGCTTAGTTGTTTCAAGATGAAGTGCATCAAGATACTACCAAAAATATCAATAATGAGTTCAATAATATATACTAGTCCCATGGAAACAATAAGTGCACCAAGTATTAATAGATCAAGGTGGTGGAATATTCCTAGTAGGATTCATGCCTTATGACTTTTGTTGTGCTAAGAATTTTTTATAAGCTCTAAAATCTTTAGATACATGACTAGATACCTTTTGAAACTCATAATATTTTTCTTCCTCTTGGTTGTGTGGGTGTGGTACCATGTCTAACCTAGGTGGAGAATCAAAAGGGGGTATGTGTGGAACCTCATCAAATAAATCGTCACTATTAGAGCATAGAATGGTTGATTCAAGAACTTGATTTTTTTATATATTTATGGTATTCTTTACACTATTGTCATGAGTGAACATAGACTCTATGGAATGAAAAAAATGGTGCTACTATTTCTTTAGGATTCAACCCTAGTACGGGCCATAAACGTTTGGCCAATGTCCCTAGAGGAAGTGAGATTGAATAAATAGATAATCTGGTGAACTGGTTGGCTCCAGTCATGGATCAAACTTTAATCATGCTCCAAAAAGGCATAGAAATAATAAGAGTTATATGTGAATTATAAGCTATAATGTACTCCATCTCATACATCAACTGAAGAGGGAACGATGTGAGGATAATTATAATGATAGATGGATTGACTGATATCAATAAAGTTGATGCTAAAAGAAGATATATATTTATTATAAGATTGTTAGAGAAAGGAATGACAACTATGACTTTTACATCCTCATCTTGGGAATAACCATATAAGTATGGGTTTGTAGACACTATTTCTAAATTATATGTCACCTCGATATTATACACTTGGAAAATACATATCATTGATCTACCTTCAACTTCTATACCTTTTCCACTACCAAAAGGATCACATACACTATCTTTGTGTTCCTAATTACTTATCTCTTAGTCCAACCAATGTTATTCTGATGACCCAAGCCTTTTATCTTGCTTAGACTATTATAAACCTACTTATCTTCCATCTCTGCAATGTCTAGACCTGCACATGATGTTTAACTACCTAGACAATTGCATCCTAGTAATATACGTACATAAACACAAGTGTCCTATCCCAACCCCAGTATCTAGTGCCCTAACGTCATCCAATTTGCAAATGAAATGTATCCTAAAGGTTGTCCTAAGAGATTTAATGTAGTATATTATCTAAATAGATTTTATATAAATATAATATCAATCCTCATTCATTCATCACCTATAATAGACCTAACATAAACCAAAAATCACTCAATCAAGCACTCAAGTGGGTAAAACTTCCCTATTTTCTCTTATTTCTATATCAGTCATAAGGATAACATATCTACATATATGAATTACTGAAGGAGTATCTCAATATCCATATTTTCTAAGTTACAATCTAGGTTACTATTGTACTTTCTTATCACACATTGCATGATTCACACACAAGCCAATACATATGGGAGAACTACATAACTCTAAGGTCTTATTAAAAGTATTGCCTATGTAGGCAACACTCATTGATAAAGGGATCTTTGGGTTAGTTTGATACCATGTGCCCACTAACCCATTTTTTCCATAACCACTATGAAGATAAATAATTAGGATTTTTCTATTTTAAAAGGAGCAACAATCTATGACCTAGATGTAAATGCACCAATGTGAAGGAAACATAGAACCCAAAAGTATCCAAGTGATTGCATCCAATTTTAATAGGTATTCTATACTAAAAACCTACATCTGAGTTAGATAGTAGCATCGATGCAACCTTCCTAGGTTGATGCAAGTGTCTATGGCTACAAAAGTACAATTTCCAAAATTAGGGGATTGATTCAAAATCTAGATCTAATCTACTTTCTACCTATTCTAGATCTAAATCTATATTAGCATCAAAATCAGATAAATATCTTGTTTTCATTATCTTTTTAATATCTAGCATAGTTATAATTTCTATTTTTAGTATATCTCAACTTAATGAATTCAACGTATGTTTATCTAAGTTTTTCAAAAAATTAGCCTACTTTAAAGATAGTATGCCATCCTTGAACCCTAAGCTATATCTACCCCTTTAACCTTAGATTCCCCATATCTAGATTTTATGGTTAAACATTTGGTGACCCTGATCTTTAAACATCATTCTTGCTTAAGTGTATCATATAGAATGTTTCTTACCTATTTTGTCCTAATATTTTTGTTCTTTATTTCTATTATCATGAATGGCATTGATTGATTTGATGACTATGATTAAACAAATCTCTAACATTCTATTATAAGGGATAAATTTGATTACTTTGGTATTCTTCCAAATGATAAACCATCTAATATCAAATATTTTAATGGTGGTACCTACCATCCATCTAATCAGGTCCATGCTCCCACCATTTCAAGAGATGAGTTTATACATCTTAGGTAAGATAAAGATCCTTTACCATTACTCCCTACACCACCATCATATGGTTTTGGCCTTTGATATTTTCTATAATATGGATACAAAGGACAAGGATTGGGAAAAAATTAACAAGGTATAACCCACCCTATATCTCTTAAATATAATACAAATCGGTGTGGCTTAGGAATTTTAGAAAAATCCATGATTCGCCAACAAGTCAAGCCATCTAATCATGCACCTTATACCACCAAAATGACACATATGAGCAATATTCTCCTTCATATGAACATCAAAAGTTATAAAAAATACATAAGTAAATTATGACTAATTTAAAAATTACTTATATTGGGTATGTTCCTTCAAATAAATTAATTCAAACCCCTATAATTACAACATTTCCAAATAATATCTCCCTTATCAAGGGAGATGATTATTTTTTCCCCTTATTTGACATTGAAAATTCAAAAAAGGTTAAACACAACATCATGGCATCTTTACCAAATAACTTTACCATACCAAAAGAGGTGTCTTTACCTAAGCTCCCTCCAATACCAATTTTTATATCTCTACCAAAGATGAATGAACCAATCCCTTCAAATGATATACCAATGGTACCATAATTCATATACCTAATAACATTACCAAAGTATCCTAAATTCAGTGATTCAACAATTAAACTTGTTATCCATGAGGATGATGATACTCATATGCCTAGATTCAATAGAGGTGGTGGATTAGAATTAGTGATAACACCTATGCCAAGCACCACCATTCTCATGGAGTATCTTATTTCTATTATGAGCACTAATGAGGATCTTTAAAACCATATTTCTATACTTCAAATGTAAATGGATTTCCATAATACTAATTCAAATGCTAACTCATTAAACAATCAACCTCTTACACAATGTATACTTGAATATCCTTTACCACAAAATTTTGAACTACCAAATTTGCCTCTCTTTTTGAGTCATAAGGACCCATTCGACCACTATTTAACCCTAAATTGGATATGTATTCTAATGAGATAGATAGGGTTAAGAATATATAAATGAATAAGCACAAGGGTGATAAACATATCCATAACATGCCAATTAATTTCAATACTTATATAGAACATTTACTAAATTTATTATGTTGAGATATGCTAAAAATGGAAAGTATAGTTATGTTAGATATTAAAATGATAATGAAAATAAAATGCGTGGTTCTAATTCTAATAGATATTTGGATCTACAATAGGTATGAAGTATACTATAAGAATATTCTATAATAGACACCAAATTTGGATTAAGTGCCTCTATATCTGCAGACACTTGCATTAGCCTAGGACAGTTGTGTTGATGTTAGTGTTTAGACCAAACATAGGTGTTCAATATAAAATAATTATAGAAATAATATGTAACCACATATATGCTTCTATATTCATCATCACCTTCACTCTAGCACATTTATATTTAGGTCATGGGATGCCACTCCTTATCAAATGATCAAACCCTAGTTCTTCATCTTCATGGTGGTTGTGGGAAAAATGGGTTAGTGGGAACATGGTTTCAATCTATTCGAAAGACCCCTTAGTCAATGATCACTACCTACATATCCAATAATTTGAAGAGGGCCTAAAACTTATGTAGTTATCCCCTACGTGTTGGCTTGTGTGTGAATCATGCAATATGTGATAAGCAAGTACAATAATGACTTAGCTTATAATTTGGAAAATATAGATCTCAGGCTACTTCCTCAGTAATTTAGACTTGTAGATGTGTTGTCCCTATGACTACTATGTAAATAGAATAAAATAGGGAAGCTTTACTCAATCAAATGCTCTTTGATGTGAATCTAGGTCTATACTAGGTGAGTTTAGAATGAGCAATAATCTTATATTTATACCAATCCATTTTGAGAATATCTTACATAATAGAACTTAGGTTGACCATTAGGATACGTTTCATTTTCAAATTAGATGACTTTAGGGAACTAGACACCTGCATCACAATAGGACACCTGCATCAATATAGGTATTTGTATGAGACATAAGTGTCTAGGAAACAAGAAAATAGATACAAGCTTATAACTTATAGAGGCATAAGATAAGTAGTTTATAAGCATTTTGGGAAAGATATGAGACCAATGCAATCAACATAAGACTGTTTGGACTAAGATATAGGCCAAGGGGCATAAGAGAGAGTAGATGTGAGACTTGAGGAAGTGGTAAAGGTCTATAACTAAGAGGAATATCCAAGTTATAAGTTTTCCAAGTGTAAAATGTTGAGGTCATATATAATTTATAAATATCATATACATTTCCCCCTTTAATCTAGTAATGAAATTGATAGTTTAAAGGAAAATGAATGCATACTTTGGTGTGTATAACACACCTTATCTTTGCTTGATTCTAGTATGAGTGTTTTACTAGTGACTGACCTACAACCAAGAGAATCTCATAGTATATAATCATATAATCAGTTTCTATAATCTTAAATTGAAAGCATTGAAATTATTTAAATTTATAGAAAGCATGGTTTAGGATTACACGTGTATCGATGCAACTGTCTTACCTTTTGAAAATTTCATTTGAAATATGTGTCATTATGAATCACTAAAATTGATATTAAAAAAAATATAAATCTAGGAAGTGCATATATCTAAATAAATATAGAGATATATAGGAAATCCCATTCCCCTAACCTTGGAGAAAAGGTGGATTGCCACTTGGTAGTTGAGACTAACTTAACCATATAACCTAGTCATACTTATGATCTAGCGAGTGTGAGTGAACCAAGTCAACTCACACTATCAAACTGATGAGGTTCGATGATACAATAAATTACAACCTAAAAAAATGGCAATATCAAGTGATTTAGTCACCTTAATCATACCAAAAAGTGAACCAACTACTGCAGTAGATTGGCTCAATATAGTCTATAAAAATGCATCCTAGTGGGTGATGGCAATCCCTAAAAGTGATTGGAATCTAAAATTGATTTGATTTTTTTTATTAGGCACACATTGAATATCATATGCACCTTATATATGTCTCATGATGAAACTATGTATAACAATGGTACCAATGTATAGAATTCTATGATAAATGTATTATGAATCAAACAACTGTGTAATTTGTCTAATTTAAAACTGTGTAAGTGTGGATAACATGCTTCCAAAGCATTCCCCCACTAAAATCTAAAACTAAAAATAAATATAAGTGTCAATTTGGAGGACATGTTTCAAAAACATTCCCCCACTTTAATCTTGGAATGTTGAATACTAAATAAATATGGAAAACATGTTTCCAAAACATGCCCCCACTAAATTTGAGACTATGAATCTGTGGAATCCATGCCTATATGACATTACCCCACTAAGTTTGAAATTGTGAATGTGTGGAATCCATGCCTATATGATATTCCCCCATTTGAGGTGAGGGAATATATAAATTAGTAGTTATCTCACCTCAAAAGGATAAGATAACTATATAATTTTAAATGAACCATGTAACATGTAAAAAGACATGTATAAGTAAATGTATCATTGAATCACATAGAATGTGATCACATTAAGGCCTAATATGCATGCTAAATATCATGGAAACATCTAGATAGTAACAATACAAGCTTAACAAGTAACCAAACAAACACATAAGGGCATTCAAAATCAAATCAAAATACAATGGTCCAAGGAGAATACAAATAATGGGCATGTTCAAATGCCACACAATCAAATGGATAAGACTTAGTAAAATCTCCACAAAATAAAGAATGACATATTCAAATGTCCATGAAACAAGTAATGACATATTCAAATTCAAAAGAGGAAAAAAAGGCATGGGGTTTAAAAACAATGGAGCATATTCAAGCACTCAACCAACAAAATAATAAGTAAAGGAACTCAAGGAAGTGCATAAATAAAAACATAATCAGCCAACATGAACATATCATACTATCCAATGGATCAAATTTGTTATCAAAAACATCAAGTACATAGCATATCAAGTACATTACAAAATATATAAGCATAGATAAAGGCATGTGTAACTACATAAGCTCAAACGATAATGTAAAGTGATCATAGAAATATATAACCTAGATTTATCATGATTAAAAAAGGTGGATTCCCCCAACATCTTGGTGAAGTGAGAAGAGGGAAGGCCCAACATCCATAAGTACATAAATCATGTATATGTGTATACATGTATCACACTTCATTTGAAGCATGAAACTCATGTGTATGTAGAAGTAACTGATATGCTATCCATCAACATTTAACTAGCCCATATATGCCAAGGAGCCAATATAAAATGTATATGCCAAAAATATTTTTGGATTTTTTATTTTTTTTAGTTTTTTAGATATTTTTTGGAATACATGGATATTTACAACCTTAAGTTGGATTTTTCACATTATTTGCATTATGGTTGGATAAATTTAAATGGTACATGTCATGTTCTTCCTCAGATTTTACATGTGTAGTAGAAGAACCACTGCTATTGTTTGGAATAAGAATCAATTTTCCCTCATAAGAAAAATAAATTCCTTACCGATTTGGATCTATTTTAGCTTCCATTTCATATAACCAAATTCTTCCCAATGTAAACGAGCATAATGGATTATGAGGTAAGACCCATACTTTCATGAGGGAAACATGAGGCCCACAAGAAATAAGAATGACAAAGAAACCTAATGAATATTTTCATTATCCCTTATTACATAAATATTTCACATGGTACCCAATTTATGAAAAACACATTTCACTATAATAGTTTTATGATTCCATAGTATCAATTTGGTTATTCCAAAATTAAGGACCACCCATGAATGAAGTAATTTTTAAATCCTAGTGATGTAGATGTTTTTTGGTTTGTTTACCTTGAGGATTTTGCATAGCATGTGGGCCTTGAATTTGCCTCATGTTAAGTAACTTTTGAAAACAATTCATATAAATATTAGGAACACCACATTTTTATTCATAATGCTCCTTAGTAATTTATATCTTTATTTTGTGTGATGGATAAATCTTTGGTATTTTGAGGGAGATATGTTAAGATCCTTTGGATGATTATGTATGAATGAATCATATATATGCACACCAATATATAAATGGTTACATGACTCATATTATTTATGCAATGATCTTGTCTTTAATGGAGAAATGAGCCCTCTACTAAAAATAAATTACAATTTCAAATCTAAAGGTCTAAATGCTAGTTCATAAGATGTACTTTTGAATCAAATAGTATAATGTTGAAGGGATGCATCATCACATTTCTTGAAATTGTGAAAATGTGAAAATGTAAGTTTTATCACCTTTTATATATTGAAATCCATGAATAATGCATCTTTAAATTGTGAAACAGTGGTTAAGGAACCTTTTGGTAGGCTATATAACCAATTTTGAGCCTCATCAAAAATGCTCATATGGAGAAATTTTAGTGATAGTTTATCATCTTTTTCCCATTGACTAAAAGAATGTACATATTTAATCATGTGGTTGAATGGGTCTTTATGACCCAAAAATAGGGGTAAATTTTGTGGCTTTAAATCTTTTGGATAAGTTTATTTAATTATACACTATGCAAGAGGTTGATTATTGAATGAGGTAACGTGTGCATTATCATTATGGAAATCCATTTACATTTGAAGTATAGAAACCTATTTTTTAAGATCACCAATAGTGATCATCATAGAAATAAGATATTCCATGAGCATGGTGGTGTTTTTCATAGGTGTTATCATTAGTTCTAATTGACCACCTTTTTTTAATCTAGGCATATGAGTATCATCATCCTCATAAATAACAAGTGCAAGCTCATGATCACTAAATTTAGGATAATTTGTTAATAGCATTGGATCTCTAAATTTTGGTACTTTTGGTATATCATTTTAAGATCTTGAAACATTTTAAGAACTTGGTTTGTTCACATTTATTAAGGATGTAACAATTGGAGATTGAATAATCTTTGTTAAAGACACCTATTTTGGTATAGTAGGAACTTTTGGTGTAAATGCATCTTTTGGAAGATAAAGATCATTTTAAGTAAGATGCATCGGTTGATATTGGTAAGAGTTACATATTTGGAACATTGGGAGCCTTTTTCACTTTAATTTTTTAATGTTTTCTTTTCTTTGATGGCTTAATGTTACTTGGTAAAGATGTCATGATGTCGTTAACCTTTCAAAAAAATTGAAATATCAAGTGAAGGTAGGAGAGAATCATCATCCTTGATAAGAGGGATATTATTTGTAAATGTTGGAATAGGAGGGGTTTTAATCAATTAACTTGAATTAATGTCCCCTTTATGTCTTATTTACAAATCCTCCATGATATCCTTATGGATTTGTTAAAATATGTCACGATCAAATGAACATTTTTTCATGTGAAATCAATTTTGGTGTAGAAGGTTAAGGCAAATAAAATTGATATTCCTTAAGATGGAGCAACTCATTTCTTGAAAAAATGTTAGCATGGACCTAAATAGAGGGATTAAATAATTTATACCATTCAAATATTTTATGTTATATCCTTTATCACTTGAAGGAATGCAAGAGTAATCAATTTTAATTCCTTTCTTGAGAGAGATTTATCAAGTATTGTAATCATAGTCATCAAATAAATTGATATCATCCATGCTAAGAGAGATAAATATCACCAGATTAAGATAAGGTAATAAATAAGTATCTAAAAGAGAACTACTTATACAATAATGTTTCTCAAAGGTCAGGTTCACCAAATGTTTAAACATAAATTAGATATGGATCTTAATGGGATAGATAGGGTTAAGAATGTAGAAATGAATAAGCATTAAGGTGATAAATATATATATATATATATAATAGGCAAATTAATTTCAAAACTTAGAAAATATATTGATTTTATTAAGATAAGATATGTATAAAAATAAAAGTAAAACTATGTTAGATATTGTAGTGATAATGAAAACAAGATACTTAATTAGTTTTGATGCTAATACAGATCTAGATATTGAATAGGTAGGAAGCATATTGGAAGAATATTCTATAAAAATCACCAAATTCTAGATTAAGTGCATTTATAATTGTGGACACTTGCATTATCCTAGGATGGTTGTATCAACACTAGTGTTTAGATCATATGTAAATGTCCAATATGGAATAACTATTGAAATAGGATGTGACCACCTAGATGCTTCTAGGTTCATTGTCACCTTCACTCTAGTGAATTTAGATCTAGGTCATAGACTATCACTCCTTGTCAAATGTTCAAACCCTAATTCTTTATTTTCATAGTGCTTATGGTAAAAATGGGTCAGTGGGTACACAATGTCAAGCTTCCCCAAATACCCCTCTATAAATGAGCATTGCCTATATAACCAATACTCTAAAGAGGGCCTCAGACTTATGTATTTCTCACCTACATGTTAGCTTATTTATGAATCATGTAATATGTGATAATTAATTAAAACATTGACCTAGATTGTAACTTGGAAAATATAAATCTTGGGCCACTCATTTAGTACTTCAAACATGTAGATGTGTTGTCCCTATGACTAATATGATAATAGGAGAAAATAGGGAAGCTTTGCTAAATTAAATATTTTTGATGTGAATATAGGTTTGTGCTAGGTGATTTTAGAATGAGGCATGATCTTATATTTATACTAATCACTTTAGAGAATATCTCACATAATAGAGCTTAGGTTGATCATAAGGATACATTTCATTTGAAAATTAGATGACTTTAGGGCATTGGGTACTTACCTTAGAATAGGACACTTACATTGGCATAGGTGTCTATATGTGATGCATGTGTCCAGGGAGTAAACAAATAGGTACATTCTCAAAACTTGTAGAGGCATAAGATGAAAAGGATTTAAACATTATAGGAAAGATAGAAGGCCCAGTTCATCAACATAGGACTGGTCAGACTAAGAAATAGGCCAAGGGGCATAAGAGAAAGCATATGTGAGAATTTTATAAGTGATAAAGGTTTAGGATTGAGAGGAATAACCAAGGTCTAATTTTTCAAAGTGTACAAGATTGAGGTGATATATAATTCATAAATATCATATACAACCACATGATTAACTATATACATTATTTTTTTCAATGGTAAAAAGATGACAAAATGTTGCTAAAGGTATTCCATATAAGAATTTATAATGATGCTCATAATTGGTTTTATATCCTACCAAGGGGTTCCTTAACCACTTTTTAAAAATTAGAAGATGTGTTCTTCATGCTTTTCAATGTCAATAAGGTTCCAAAACTTACATTAGAACATTTGCATAATTTCAAACAACATGATGATGAATCTCTTCAAGATCATACCATTTAATTGAGAAGTACATCATATGAGCTAGCATTTAGACCTTTAAATTTGGAGTTATAATTAATTTTTATTAGAGGTTTTCTTTCTTCATTGAAAGAAAGATCATTACATAAATAATGAGTCGTTTACTTATTTATATATGGATGTGCATAGATATGATTCATTCATACTTACTCACCCAAAGGAGCTTAACATATCCCATTTTAAATACCAAATTTTTATTCCTCACATAAAGGACGGAGATGAATTACTAAATAAACATTATGAACAAAAATGTCGAGTTCCTAATATTTATATGAGAGCTCTACAAAATTTACTCAATATGGGACCAATCCAAGGTCCACATATTATGTAAACACACCAAGGTGAATAATCCAAAAAAAATCCACATCAAAAATATTTAACAATAAAATTATTCATGGGTGGTACTTAATTTTGGCATAACCATATTGATCCTACATAAACAAAAACTACTTGCAATATAAGATGTGGATTTGATCTAAAAGACTTAGAAAGTAAAAGAGGTTGGAAAGACTCCTTGGGAAACATAAAACTATCAATTTATTTTGGTCCTAAAGTGATTCAATCATGGGTTTGGGTTATGCCACAAAAATACCCATATGCAGCTACATTGGGCACACTTCAGTTATATCAAATGGAAGTAATAATTCATAAAAAGCAAAGGGTATTTATTATTCTCATGAATAAAAATTGATCCATATTCCAAATGATAGCATTGGTTCTTCTACTGCACATGTAAAATGTGAGGAGGAACATGATGTGTACCATTTACACTTATAAAACCATGATTCAAACAATGTAAATGATCCAACTTAAGGTTTCAAAGTCTCACATATTCCAAAAATACCACAAAATCAAAAATATTCAAATATTCAAAAATATATTCAACATTGACATGTTATATTATCTCCTTGGTATATATGTTGTTGGTTCCATGTTAGTCGATGACATATTAGTATTTTATATATACACATATTTCACTCATATTTTGAGTGTGATATAAGTATACACAAATACATGATTAATGCACTTTTGGATGTTGGGTTTTCCCTCTACTCACATCACCAAGACATTGGGGGCATCCACCTCTATGATCATGATACATCCAAGTTATATCATTCTATGGTCACTTTAAATTATCATGTTTGAGATAATATATTTACTTACACATGCCTTTATCCATGCTTACATCCTTTTCATGTACTTGGTATGTTATATACTTAACATTTTTTTGCTAACACATATATCCAGGGACTAGTATGATATTTTTATGTTGGTTTCTTATGATTTCATTCATGCGCTTCTTTGAGTGTCTTAAGTTGTTATTATCTTGCTTATTTGACAATTTTAATATGATCCATTGTTTATTTCCCTATTCCTTTATTTTCCTCTTTAATATTTGAATATGTCATTGTTTGTTATATGTAGATATTTGAATATGTCATTTCTTTCTTTGTGGACATTTGACTAAGTCATATCCCTTTGATTGTGTGGCATTTGAACATGTCACTTATTTGAGGTATCCTTAGACCATTATATTTTGATTTTTTTTTCAATGATCTTATGTGTGTGATTGATTATTTATTGAGCTTGTATTGTTACTATCTAGACATTTCCATGACCTACATCATGCATCTTAGGATTTGGTGTGATCACATTCTTTGTGTTTCAATAATATATCTATCTAGATATGTTCCCTTTATATGTTACATGGTACATTCAATTTTTACATGGTTATATTATCATTTTGAGGTAAGGTAATGACCAGTTGCTACTTTCCCTTAATTTAAAATGGGGGCATGTCATAGAGGCATGACTTCCACATTGCTTCATAGATTCAGATTGTATTGGGGGTATGTCCTGAAAACATGTTCTCCACATTTGTCATAGTTTTAGATTTAGTGGGGTCATGTTTTATAAATATGTTCTACACACTTACACTAGTTTTCATATTTAGATTATAGTGGGAGCATGTTCCAAAAATAGGTTCTCCACATTCATCATAGTTTTAGATTACAATGTGGGCATGTTTTAGAAACATGTTATCCACACTTATTAGGTATTAAACATACCTAGATTATAATGGGTTCCATATTTTGGGAACATGTTATTCATACTTATTCAGTATTGATCATACCTAGATTATAGTAGGGGGCATGATTTATAAACATGTCCTTCATGTTGGCACTTACACCAATACTCAAACTCAGATTGTCGTGGCAGCATGTTTTGGAAATGTGTCATCCACACTTGCACTAGTTTTTAGTTTCATATTATAGTGATGGCATGTTTCATGAACATGTTATCCACACTTACATAATTTGAAATTGGCTAAATTCATTGTTATATGATTTAGATACACTTTTGTGGTAGACTTTTATACATTGGTACCATTGTTATACACAGTTTCATCATGAGACACATCTAAGGTGAATATTTTATGTAATGTGTGCCTAATATTACAAAATCAAATTAGTTGTAGATTTCAAACACTTTCAGGGACTATCATCACCCACCAGGATACATTTTTATAGACTGTATTGAGCCAATCTATTGTAGTAGTTGGTTAATTTTTGGTGTGGTTGAGGTGATTAAATCACTCAATATTGCCACTTTTATAGATTGAACTTGATTGCATCATCTAACCTCACCAATTTTACAATGTGATTTGACTCAGTCCAATCATACTCACCAAGTTATAAGTATGATTGGTTTGCTTGGTTGAGTTAATCTCAAATATCAGGTGGCAACTCACATTTTATCTAAAGTTGGTGCATGTGTCCTCCAATATCTCTATCTCTTTATATATACCCACTTTCTATATCTTGCATTTATCCTAATTTCATATCAATGATTTATAATGATATATATTTTCAAATAAAATTTTTATAAGGCAATATGATTGCATTGATACATAGGTGTACTTCTAAACCTTACATTCTTTCAATTTCAATCATTTCAATGATTTTAAATTTCAAATTATGTGCATTGATTATATACTATAACATGTTCTTGGTTTTAGTTAAATCACCATAAAATCACTCAAGTTAGACTTAAGCAAAGATAAGGTGTGTTATATACACCAAGGTACACATTTATTTTCTTTAAACTAACAATTTCATGACTAGATTAAATAGGAGTAAAATATAGACACTATTTATAAATTGTTTATCACCTCAATCTTGTATATTTAGTAAATACATATCATGGATGTACCTTTAGCTTATAGATTTTTCCCACTATGAAAAGGCTCATATACACTATTTCTTTATGCCTAATTACTTATCTCTTAGTATGACAAATGTTATTTTGATGACCTAAGCCTTCTATCTTACCTAGAATCTTATAAACCTACTTATATTTCATCTCTACAAGTTATGGACATAAAAATATTTTCCAACTACTCATACACTTATATTTCTATTAGATACCTATATCGATACAAGTGTCATATCCCAACACAAGTGTCTATTACCCTAAAGTCATCCAATTTGCAAATGAAATTTATCCTAAATATTAGCCTAAGTGATTTAATGCAATATATTTTTCAAAGGTATTGATATAAGTACAAGATCAACCCTCATTCATTCCTCATCTAGTATAGACTTAGCACAAACCAAAAAACACTCAATCAAGCACTCAAGTGGACAAAGTTTCCCTATTTTATTTTATTTTCATATCAATCATAGGGAAGCATATCTACAGGTCTAAATTATTGAATAAGTAACCCAAGATACATATTTTATAAGTTACAATCTAGGTCACTATTATACTTGTTTATCACACATATGGGATAACTACATAACTTTGAGGCCCTCTTCAAAGTATTGTCTATATAGGAAACACTTATTGATAAAGGGCTCTTTGTGGTAGCTTGACATTATGTGCCCACTCACCATTTTTCTCACATCCATTATGAAGATGAAGAACTAATGTATTTTTATCTGAAAATGAGTGATATTCCATGACCTAGATCTAAATGAACCAGAGTGAAGGTGACATATAAGTATCTAGGTAGTTACATCAAGTTTTAGTAGGTATTTCATAATAGACACATACATATGAGTTAGATAGTAGCATCAACATAACTATCCCATTTAGATGAAAGTGTTCATGGATATAAAGGAATAATTTTTGGAATCAAGAAACTTATCTAGAATCTAGATCCAGTCTACTTTCTACCTATTCTAGATTCAAATTTGTATTAGTTTCAAATTAGGTAAGTATCTTGTTTTCATTATAATTTAAATATCTGGCATAGTTTTAATTTCTATTTTTATCATATCTCAACATAATAAATTTATTATATGTGTATATGAGTTTTAAAAATAATTAGCCTACATTAGATATAGTCTAGCATCCTTGTTCCCTAGGCTATATCTACCCTTTTCATCCTAGATTCCCCATATCTATATTTTATGATTAAATGAGATCATAAAGGGTATAATAATCATCATAATATGGAATAATAAAACCTATGTTAAGGTATTATACCAATAAATTTCTATAATATGAATGGGAATCAAGCTTCTTAGGAATGACCACATAATTGGGAATCTCATCATTCAACTTCTTATGAGAACTAGGTCACAAAGTGGGAGCTAACTGAGCTATGATGTTAGAGGGGAAATATAATTTTTTTATATTTAGACTAATCTCATCAAGTTCATCATCATCAAAATCTAGGAGCTTATTTGGTATATTTTTGACAATCTTAAGGTGACCTCAGTAACCTTGATTATAGTTTACAAGATAATTAAAATGTTGGTATTTGTAAAATGGAATGTTAGGTAAAGGTTATACGGTTGGTATTTTAAAAACACTATGTTCATGAAATTTATAAAAATTATAAGGGTTATTATCACCTTTAAATTGTAGATATCACTCTTATAAGTAAATTTGATGCATTATAATGTAGAAGAGGCCACAACCTTCATGTGATTAGACCAGGGGTGGTGAAGACAAATGTTGTATGATAGAGGAAAGTTGAAAATCATAACCTTAACTCTAATTATGATATATTTTACCATGATAGGGATCTAAACACATCCTAATTGAGGAAATTATGTTCATTTGTATCATTGGCACATGTTTTAGGTATACTTTAGATTACATTTTGAGTATCTTAAGTTTTTGATGAATTATAATGAGGTGACATAGTTGATAGATCCTTCATCTATCAAATTTATCTTGAATTACATATCACCTACTTAGACACTAATAAACAAAAAAGGATCATATTTTCATGAAGTAATATTTAATTAGAGATCATAGATGTTATAATAAACTTTAATGAGAGAGATGTGTCTATAGTTTGATCAATTTGGATAGACATCTCTTTGCATTATTTTAAAATGTTATCCTCAGACCTGAGCAATGTGTATTCTTGCCCCATATATGGTGGTAAAATAATGTTCATGTCAAATAATAGTTTCATAAGTCTATTTATTTTACATGGATAAGTTTGCATGAGCTCAAGGAATGGAATCTAAGATGGGAAATTATAAATTTATTCTATGGGATACCATTCATCAAAATATTGTGACCTAGATAGGACTATATAAGTGACCTATGAAACAGATCAATTATAAAAGGAACTAAGATAGATTGAATCTAATTATGAATCAAAACATCTAGGCTCTGTATTATTGATATAGTTCAGGTAGGCTAAGCCAATGGTATTAGCCTAGTTGATGTAGTTGGTTGTACAAATACATCAAAAATAAAATGTATCAGCTTAGTTGATATAATATAATTAAAATTAAGGTAATAAATAGATTACACTAGCTTGGATGACATAATATAAATAGAATGAGTTAATATAATAGACTATATTGGCCCGGGTAATACAATTAGGTCTGATTTAGACATAGAATATTGTATTGGGTTAGCCAATATAGTTTTAACATATTTTGATGGAGAAACATACTATATTAGGTTGGATGATATAGTTTTTAAGGTAGGGAATGACACTAGGTTGGCTAGTTTAATTATGAATCAATAAAATTTTAATGGCTTGGTTGATATAGTTGGGATTTATAAAAGCATCGAAGTTATAATCTATTTAGATTTAATGCCTACCAAGAGATGTGGAGGGGTATCCTAAACTATTTTGTAAGTAGGATAAGGAATATGAGTTTGTAATGGATAAGCATCGATATAATATACCACCCAATTCATGTTGTTTATATTGACCAAGTTTTCATTGTCATTAGAAGAATTTAAAACTGTATGGTGGAGAAGGTGTTTGATTTTCATTGTTAGGCTATTTATTTTGACACTTGACCTTGGAGTCATCAACAATGGCTACCTTATCATAGGTTTGGCATTATTCTCTAACCATGGCTTCATGATCAAAGTTTGAACCATATAATAATTAAAAATCAAGGTGTTTAATTTGTTTACAAATCTCATCATAATGACCCCAATTTGTATGGAACCATAAAAAAAATTAGGGTCAAACCAATGAGGACTAGGTAGGAAAGTGTCAAACTATCTAGGTGAAGCTATAGGAAGTCATTTCTTAATCTTATTTATGGAGAGTGGTTGATGAATTTCATAATTAATGACTTTTGAAGAAAGAGGAGGATGTTGGAATGGATTTCAATTTAAAAGTGGGGAAAGAAATGATTTGTCAAAGCTTCCTTGAAAAATAGAACTTACGATTCTCTTGGAATCATAATTATCGAAGACACCATCATCTATAGCATTTTTGTTTTAGATCTCACAATCATTCAAGTTCCAAGCTTAGGTTGGGTAGGATTAAATTATCTTATAATGAAATATTTAAGTTTAGCTTCATCAAGGACTTCCTATAATGATTTTAGAGAAAGGGTCATGACTATGTATTGTAATTTTGGATTAAGTGCATTTTTTAAAACATAGAAGATATTGTCTTCAGACATATTATACTCAACTTTGTTGGTTAAATCTTTCCAATGTTTGATGAATGCTTTGGTAGTCTCATTATATGCTTATGTGTAGTTGATGAAGGGAACCAATTTATTTTCAAGTAAATTATTGGATTGAAAGTCCTAAACCAATGTTTTAACTAATTCATCCAAGTGTTGTATCAAATTTTGAAAAACTATGAAAATAGATTACTTAATATGATAAACTATTTTACAAAATTAGACTACTACAACTATACATTAAATGCTACAACTTGAGTTAGAACTTAATAAATTTTTAAATATACTAAATTTTGAAAATGCAAAAGAGAAATATAAATAATATGCATACTAGTTTTGGATATGAGGTTGACTGATAGATTATGTTGATTGAGTATAGACTTGAAATAGGAGCTGGAAGGGTTCTTGGATAATAGCACTGCAACTAGATAGTAGTGGGGGATGTTATTGTCTAAATAGGGTGGCCTTGTTTAGTATACCACAAGTCTCTGATATTTCTAGGTTATTTTTACCATTTCATTTTTATTATATAAATTGTGTAAGAGATTCATATCTACTTCAAAGGCCATTGTGTAACTCTTTCTTTGCATGAAACCCTAGCTCAATAGATAAGAAGACAAAATGTAATCACATTGTAAAAAGGGGCCAGTGGTTGAAGTTGTGTTTCACCTCAATAGCTCATATATGAAGAATTACCACATACCAATACTCTAAAGAGGGATCAAACTCCATGTATTTATCATATGTTTTGATAGTGTTTTTGAAACTGGGGAAAAACATTATATTTTGATGCAATCCTAGTGTGATTAGGTGTTTCAACTATGGCTTTTGATCTTGGAGGTGCACTAAAAATTTAGCTCAAGGCTACTAGGTTTGTATGTAATAAAAAATTGGGGAAAATAGGGAATTTACTTTCAATATGAAATTATATTTCTTTTGATTTTCAGTGCAAAATCCTCTTGTGTGCAAAATGGTTTGAAATGTGATTTTATAGAGGTATTTTGGCAATTCCTTCAAATGAGGATCAATAAAATTATGATATGATCCTTTCCCAACTTTTAAATTTTATAAAATAGTTATTAATTAGATGGAAGACACTACTAGCAAGTTGGATGATAGTGGTGTGTGTTATGGTCCCAATAGGGTGCTATTTTTATAAGATCAAGATTTGATAAGATAAATATGTAATTCAATTTGATAGTGAGCTTGGAATACTAATTGGTATGGATAGATACATTATGAAGTGATTTGGGTTTCTTGAACGAGTGACTTATCATGCAAAAAGTGAAGGAAATGGTCAAAAGTACATAGAATAGTCATGTGATAAATGTGTCAAAAGAGTGGTCACAATTACACCATTTTATATTAAATGATAATTTATGTGTATAAATTTCTCAATTTTATTATAGTAATGCATCAAAGTGAAATTAATAGAGTAAAAATAAAAGTGCATACCTGAACTTACATATGAAGTGTAGTATTGAATGTAGGTGACAACATTAAATTGTACTTTATGTGAACCTACAATGAAACATTTGAAAAATAATACCTTAATATGAATATCAAGAATTAAATACCAAAAACCTTATATATAATAACAAGGAATTAATACACTTGATTGGGTGCACAAACGATTATGTTTTCCTAGTGCAAACAATTGGTGAAAAAATTAGTGATTGTAGAGGGTAGGACCCTTGGAGATTTCATTTGCATTAAAAATATTGGATTGGAATCTACATGCCCCAATACTCATTTATATGTTATTTTGATTAATAACTCAAGGTGTACTTTAATCCACCATTGCATACCCAAAGTAGTAAGAAGTTTGGAATCTTTGTATGAATCCCAATAGATTGCTCTACAACAATAATTGTTGCAAAGCTAGTGCAAAAAGGTGAACCAACTATTGCATATGGAATAAGGCTCATTTTTGGTGCAAAACTAGCAAAAATATAGTGTATAAAATTAGTATAATCTGGTTATAGTTTATACATCATGGATAATGGCATGAATTTCCATTCCATCTATGAAAATGGTGTAAAAATTGAGCATAGAGGAAGTCATATGTTGTGTACATGACACTAATCTGATATCTAGTGTATATGGATTATAAGACTGAGTAATAACAAATATAATTCTAAGTAGAAATATGTGTGTTAACTTAGAACACATACCACACATGATGCCCCCAATTTGAGTAAATCTAAGACAAAATCTAAGTATTTTTTAGAAACTAAAATTGTGATCCTATTTTAAACTATTCTAAACTGCATGAGACTCTCATAGATTTTGGAAATTATTTTTTTTATGTTTTGGGACAATAGTGAAATGTTTGGAATATAGTTGGGGGAGCTCCTATCCAAATGGATTGCTTTTCCCCAAACTAAATTTTTGAGGGATTTCTAATTATTTTCTAAAATGCATTATGTGAATCCTATAGAATTCTATCTTTGCATTGTATTTTAGGGTCGTGATATCTAAAACAAACCCTTATGCCCCCTCTTTGGAGGTGAGTTATTGATATTGTGCAATAACTTAAATAAAAAATTAAATTTATGTGCAAATTTTATGAAAAATATGTAAATATAAGTAGTAATGATAGCATGGATGATCATGAAATCATCATATGTATATGAAGCAAATTACTAATGTGAGATGTATGTAGAAATAAGCATACATAGTGGCATTGTCAAGATAGGTGTTATAAATTAGGCACACAGATAAGTGATCTAAAATGGGTAATAAAATATAAGGGGAGGGATGAATGATATCCATCTTGGCATTGAAAGGGTTGTGAGGATGCATGATATCCATTATGGCATTTAAAACTAAGAAAAAAAGCATGCAAGTGTCATGGCCATGATGCACATAAATAAAGAGTATAGGTAAAGCATAAAAACACACAATAGAAGGCCAAGGGACCATATACAAGGGGCATATTCAAATGTCACTCACATAAATAAAAATATAGAATAAAGGCTTAGAGACACACACAAGGACATGTTTAAATATCCTCACATGCATAGAAGCATATAATGAAGGTTTAGATCCACACACAAGGACATTTTCGAATGTCTTCAAGCCAAGAAGATAATACCTTCAAGACATGAAGTAGGAAAATATGTTAGGTTGTGAAGCTAAAAGCTTCACTTATGCAAACATGGAGGAGGTTGTTGAGTTGCAGAGCAACCGACGTTGGTCTGATCAACCGACATCGATCATATCCAGTGAGCAGAGCAACCAACATCGGTCAGGGATCGGCCAATGTTAGTCATCTCCAAATAGATAGGGACTGATGTCAGTCACCTGTGCATTCTAGAACTATTAGTTACACGAACAGTTAGTTTGTTGAATGGCCAGTTTGCATGTAAAGACTAATTTTAGTCTTGGAGCTACATTTCTAATTATTGTAATTAGAAAATATAATTATTGTTTGCATGGGATCTATATAATAGACTCATGGGACTGTATTGTAATCAAGGACAAGGAAGAGATCCTTTCGATTGTAAGATCAGGTTGATCAGCAGGTTGTTGCAAGATCAGGAAGGAGATCTACATGGTAAGTAAGATCATTTGATTTGCATGTTGTTGCAAGTTCAAAGGAGATCTACTTGGAGTACTTTGAGTACTTGTGGACTGGCAGTATTGTTACTGACTGGTGGATTGGCAGTATTGTTACTGATTGGTGGAGGTGAACAACAACTCTATGTTTGAGTTGTTTGTTGTGACCATAATTGAGAGAGAGAACTCTTGAAGGAGAATTATTGTATGCCCTAGAGGTGTGGGAAGAAGAGTGTCACTTCTTTATTGTATTTTCTTTCTGGATGAGTTGAATACAAGTTTGTATTGTCTCTCAAATTTTGTGTTGTTTCTGATTTCTAGTTACTTGTTACTTTTGGTTAAATTCCATGTTTAGTTGCTTATACAAGGTAATCAATTGTGCTCCTAATCCTGACAAAGTGGTATTAGAGCAAGGTTGCAGGGAGCAGGTTTGTGTTTGATTACAGGTCACTCTCAGGGTTTTTTGATTGAGTGGGAGTAAATCAATGGCAGAAGAAAGTAAGCTAAGAATGGAGAATTTTAATGGCAAGAATTATCAATTATGGAGGATGCATATAGAAGATTATCTGTATCAGAAAGATCTTTACTTACCGTTGGGTGGGGTTGCATGCAAGCCCACAGATATGAAAGATGAAAAATGGAATGTTCTTGATCGGAAGGCTCTGGGATCTATAAGATTGAGCCTGGAATCATTTGTGATTTCCAGCTTATCACAGGCTAAGACAACGGTAGAGTTAATGGAATCTTTGGCAAATTTATATGAAAAACCCTCCGCTTCGAATAAGGTATTTCTTATGAAGCAATTATTTAATTTGTAAATGTTGGAAGGTGGATCAGTACATAGTCATCTTAGTGATTTCCATGGATTAGTTAATCAGTTAGTTTCAGTCAATATTGCTTTTGATGATGAAATTAAGGCTCTCTTAATCTTATGCTCATTACCTAAAAGTTGGGATAGTTTGGTAATGGCAGTTATTAATACTAGGTCTGCTTTAAATATCTTAAAAGTTGATGATGTTGTTAGTGTAATCTTGAATGAAGAAATTCATAGGAAAAGCACAAGTGAATCATCAGGGAATGATTTAAGTGTTGAAAGTAGGGGAAGGCAAAGAGAGAAGATCGAGCAAGGGAAATCAAGGTCAAAGATATGCAGGAGATCTAGATCCAGGCCCGACAGGAAAATCTATTGGAATTGTGGAAAGAAAGGGCATGTAAAGAAAGATTGTTGGTTGGTTGAAGATCAACATGAAGGAAATGAAGAAGCAATTGTTGTAGGTATTGTTTCACAGGATGATCTTGTATGTTCCTTGGATAAAGTGGAATCTTGGGTTTTAGATTCTGGTGCCTCTTTCCATGCAACCCCAAATAGAGAATTTTTCCAGGATTATGTCCAGGGAGACTTTGGAGAGATTTATTTAGGGGATGGTAAGCCTTGTCAAATGGTTGACAAAGGGAAAGTGCAGATAAAATTGCAGATGGGCAACACATGGGTGTTGAAGGAGGTCACGCATGTCCCAGTCTTGAAGTGGAACTTGATTTTAGTAGGAAATTTGGGTGATGAGGGATGCATAGTAACTCTCACAGCAGAATCTTGGAAGGTTCCCAGAGGTGCACTTGTTTTAGCAAGAGGTAAAAAAGTAGGTACTTTTTATCTATCTACTTGTATTACTGATTCTCCTTCTGGTTTATCTACTTCAGCTGTAGATTCAAAGATGTGGCTCTATAGGCTTGGTCACATGAATAAGAAGGGGATGCATGTTTTTGAGTCAAACGGTAAGAGTTCAGATTTAGAAAGCATAGATCAAGATTTCTATAAGCAACAGAAGAAAGTGAGGTTTCTTGAAACACATGCTACAAGAAAGGATTGGGTCTATTGCACAAAAAGGAAATCTAATGTTTTTGACAAGAATAGGAAAGCCTTGGTGTTCAAGGATAAGATGACGGATAGAGATCAGCTAAAGGGGTTGAATAATTCTGAGCAGGGCAGTTTGGACAAATTTTTGATTCAAAGTAAGCTCGCAGGTAAAAAGTCATCACTCATAGGAAAACATAGTTATCAACGTCAGTCAGGTGGAACTGACATCAAACAGGTAGGTACCGACATCAGTCATGTGTAGACCAGAGTCAATGGTGTTGGGCAGCTGGTGACCAATGTCAGTTAGGGAACTGACGTCAACAGTCAGGTCAGTCACATGGAACTGACGTCGTTCAGATGCAGACTGAGAGGTGATCAAGGTCGGTCACTGTCAGAATGGATTTTGGGTAGACAGCAAGCTGTCAAGGAGTCTCAAATGCCCATATGGAGGACCGAAAGGGTAAGCCTCAAATTTGTTATTCCCCTTCTTTAGACTACTTGTTGTTCACTGATGGTCAAGAACTAGGAAGTTTTAAAGAAGCAGAGTAGGTAGAATCCAGGAAATAGTGGGAGCATGGCATGAATGAGGAATTTGATTCCTTGGATGAGAACCAAATGGTAGATTTGGTAGAGTTGCCAACTAGGAAGAAAGCACTGAAAGATAAACAGATTCCCAGGTTAAAGAAGAGAGAGAATGGACACGTGAGATGGAAGGCCAGGGTATATGGTCTTGACCAGGCTACAGGACAATGGTGTTGTAACCATTGTGTTTTCTTTACCAGGTTGGATAATATTAGCTACATTATCCTATTACTGTATGTTGTGTGTATCCTTGTTGCAGGGTCACACATGTAGGGAGTTACTGAGCTAAAGGTAAAGTTAGTTCAGAGGTGTGTCATGAAGAATCTGGGAGCAGCAAGATTCTTTGTCATGAGTATTCCTAGAGACAGGGAAGATCATAGGTTGATGTTGTCTCAAGATGATTGTGTGAATAAGGTAGTGGCGAGGTTCAAGATTTAGGATGCAAAACCGGTTAACACACTTATGGATGGACAGTTCACAATACAGTGTCCCAATTCACATGATGAGGTTAAGTACATGTGTACTAGACCTGAGTTTGCCCAAGTAGTGGGTGTTGTCAGTGAGTTCGTGGTCAATCTGGGAAAGAAGCACTGGAAAGCAATTCAGTGGATTCTCAGGTATCTAAGAGGGACCAGCAGTAGGTATACATGTAATGCAGGGTCAAGCACTTCTCTACATGGGTATGTAGATTCAGATGTGGCAGGTTACTTGGATGATAGGCGTAGTACCACAAGATGTGTGGTGGTTGGTCTTCAATATTGAGCTTGAAGAGGAATACAAGCCAGGAAAAAAATTAGATGATGTACAGGTATAGGTATAGGTGCAGCTATTTATCTCCAAGTGGGAGATTGTTAGGTTGTGGAGCTAAAATCTTCACTTATGCAAACATGGAGGAGGTTGTTGAGTTGCAGAGCAACTGATGTTGGTCTAATCAATCAACATCGGTCATATCCAGTGAGCAGAGCAACCGACATCGGTCAGGTATCGGCAGACGTCGGTCATCTCTAGATAGACAGGGACTGATGTCGGTCACCTGTGCATTCTAGAACTATTAGTTACACAAATAGTTAGTTTGTTGAACAGCCAGTTTGCATGTAAAGACTAATTTTAGTCTTAGAGCTGCATTTTTAATTATTGTAATTAGTAAGTCTAATTATTGTTTGCATGGGATCTATATAATAGACTCATGGGGCTATATTGTAATCAAGGACAAGGAAGAGATCCTTTTGATTGTAAGATCAGGTTGATTTGCAAGTTGTTTCAAGATTAGGTAGGAGATCTACATGGTAAGTAAGATCATTTGATTTGTAGGTTGTTGCAAGTTCAAGGGAGATCTACTTGGAGTACTTTGAGTACTTGCGGACTGGCAGTATTGTTACTGACTGGTGGACTGGCAGTATTGTTACTGACTGGTGGACTGGCAGTATTGTTATTGACTGGTGGACTGGTAGTATTGTTACTGACTAGTGGAGGTGAACAACAACTCTGTGTTTGAGTTTTTTGTTGTGACCATAATTAAGAGAGAAAACTTTTGAAGGAGAATTATTGTATGCCCTAGAGGTGTGGGAGCCGTGGGAAGAAGAGTGTGACTTCTTTATTGTATTTTCTTTCTGGATGAGTTGAATACAAGTTTGTATTGTCTCTCAAATTCTGTGTTGTTTCTGATTTTTAGTTACTTGTTACTTCTGGTTAAATTCCGTGTTTAGTTGCTTATACAAGGTAATCAATTGTGCTCCTAATCCTGACAAAATAAACATGCATGACATATGTAATTTATCAACATCAATAATTTGAAACACTATTATATTTAATAACTTAGGTAACTATTAAGATATCAGTGTGTTAGTAAGTGAACAATATATATAGATGTAATTCCATGTAAATAATGGATCTATGAGCAATAAGGGATAGTGAAATAAATATAAACCCTATCTATAAGATGTCCCCATTCATATTTTTTATGTATGCACAATTTATATAGGGTATGTGTGTGATATGTATATGATAAATGATAACATGTGTTCACTAAGATAATAGCGGGGTGATTGGATAATAGTGGGTTGTGATCATGTCCAAATAGGGTGCTACTATCTGAATGTGATTTTTATGTTTAAAATAGTGAAGTAACCTATAATTGAGTCTAGGGATGGAAACCTATATGATTGGCATTCACTCATGTACATGTGTGAAACATATGTGATATGAAACTAGATAGAAAGAAGTATTGAATAAATATGTACAAAATTGATTAATATAAATGAACTAAACATAAGCATGCATGCATGTATACATATTGATTTTGAATTTTATGAAATATATATTTTTTGTTTATTTTTTCATATATATGAAAGGTGAAAAGGACAAGATGGAAATAAATGTACTAACTAATGAGTCCTACAAGGGACTCATAGTTAATAGGCCTTGTGCCTCTAATATGAATGGTTACCTATTGTGAATGGAAAGGACTATGTGATTGGGACTAAGTTAAACTAAATGGATAACATAAATTTTGATTACCCTTTATATGATAAATACCACTATCATACTAATGATATATGATATATTTTGTATGTTTTTGAGTATAATTAACTCTTGGGATTTTTGAACCCATTGTGCAGTGAATGAATCATGTGTTGGTGCCATATATGAGGCACCCTTAGTGCTCTATAATATCAATCTAGGGAATGAAAGAGTATAGAGAATATCTCTATAATCTATGACAAATCTCTACTAAATTTACCTTTCAAGGATAGGCCTTCATGGAAGGGTATAAACCTATTATGTAAATCTATGAGTAGATTGCACCTGTTTACGTGGTTTAACTAAAATCTTATGTGTAGTAATCAATTTTTTATATGATAGGAGATACTCATATGAGATACCTTAAAATTTTATTACCTCATTAGCGTAGATATAATTAAAAACACCTATGAAATATATAAGGAACTGCATAAATCTATTGAATCCAATGGTGCTCCAATAACATATTGAAGACCCTACACTAGGTACTACTATGAATCTAGTGGCCATGTTTGTGGGACCAACTTGTAATTGTAATGTAATATCATTTATGGAGCTCTAAATGTGACCATTAAATCATTTTATGACAATGGTGATAGGAATGAATTCTTTATCTATGTATCTTAGATGATAAAGAAATCTGATTGTACACATAATCACACTTGAACCATTATCAACCATGACACTCTAAGTAGGTTCGTGATCAATTTGAGATCGAATGAAAAAATAATGTAAATCTAAGTCATCATATTCTATCTCATTTTTTGAAAATTTGATGAGTGTCTTAAATGGCACTAATTTATGGTAGGTACCAATTATGTCATTCAAAGGATGCGGTACCTCTCTATGAGAATAGTAAGAAACTAGTGGAGGGTGTGTATTATATGCATAATACATTCCCAATGTGTCTATTTTCTCATTATTTTTATGCTTAGGAAAAGGGTCATTGAATATTTTCATCGCTTTACCTTCACTTGATTATGATTTTGAATTTTTTGTGGGTGTTTCCACATCAATGATGTTTGCATTTATCAAATCCTAGATCTCATGCCTCAAACTAATACAGTTATTAGTAGTGTGTCCTAGTGCCCTGTGATAATCATAAAAAGTGTCCTAATCAAAACCATTGGGAAGTTTTTGATTCACACCAACCTCTTGAATGGGAGTTAAATATATGGCATTGCATTCCAATATTATTTTGAGGACATTATATGGAGTGTAAGGTAGATTAGTAAATTATCTCCTTAGAGGAGATGATAAAAAAATGCATGGACTAGGATCAAAAACTACATGTACTATTTCCTTTTGATCATTCTTATTATCAATTGGTCTCACCTTGTAAGGTGATTTTCTTGAACTCTTTGTATTATAATTTGAAATTAGTTGTATTATTAATATTATTCATTTAAAATAATTTGACTTCCCTTAATTTCATTTTGTAGCACAAATATGTGAATGTTGTAAAAACAATAAACATAATAGAATCATCTCAAGGTGGAAACAAACTTTTCTTGAACATATCTTGTAATTATTTATTTGCCATAGGATTTATCATTTTAGATATCATTATCTTGTACCTTAAGACATATTATGATATGGGCTTATTAGATTAATGTTTGAATTGAGCAATCTGAGCATAGGAAAACTTATCATTGATATTGATTGAATTTTTTTATAGGAACATGTTAGCTAATGGATTGAATGCATGCACCAATTGATAAGGTAAATCATAAAACTAATGCAAATCATATTATTTTATACTCTTTTGGAATGACTTATTCAATAACCTCTCTTTGGACACATAATCTAAACATGATGCATGGAATGTTCTGAGATGTTTCTTAGGGTCACCCTTTCCATCATATAGTGTAAGCTTGGGTGCCAAAAAACTAGTAAGTAGAGGATATACTACTATATATTATGCCAATGGAGTGTGTAATAAAATGTGAGAATCTAGTGCCTAATTTGGTTTCAAATAATCTTGATCCAAATGTAAAACCATATCTTTTGGAGTATGAATCCCATTCATAAGGGATTACACATTGGGAGAAAAATAATGTGTGTTAACCAAAGGTGGTGTTTCTAATACCTGAGTCATATTGTTTCTATAATAGATTTTTTCAAGTCTAAAAATCCTAAAATAGTAATTAAAACTAGTAATAAGAATCATACAAACCCTACTGATGAGATGGGGTTGCATTGGTAAATCATCTTGATTGTTATATGCACCACCCAGGTTCAAATCTTGAAGGTATTGGAAGGTTGGTTGTGTTTGTTTCATTAGTATTAGTCAGTTGTCGTTGTATTGGTGGTATTATCGCTATTCACTAGTTGTGGCTATAATATTGGTATTGGTCAGTTGTGGTCATTGATGTAATTAGTTATTACTCTAGTCAAAAGCTTCATACCTATCTAAATTTTTAAAAAAATATGCAAACCCTGGAAACATCTATGGTTAGGATTTATAACATTCAACTAATAGATAGGTTTAATAATATGTTTTATCAATACTCCAAATACTCAACATTCAACCAATAGACAGGTTGTCAATATGTTTTATATATGGTTAGGGTTTACAAAATTCAACCAATAGATAGGTTGCCTACATATCAACACTCCAAATAGGGATCAAATCCATGTATTTCTCCTATGTTACAGCGGTGTGTGTGAAACTAATACAAAATGCTAAATGTTAGTGCGATCCTAGTGTGATTAGATACATAAACTATGACTTGTGACCTTGGAGGTGTATTCAAAATTTAGCTTAAAGCTACTAGGTTTATATGTAATCAAAATTGGGAGAAATGGGGAACTTTATTTTAATGTGTAATTAAATTTTTGGTGTTTTTTAATGTGGAAGCCTCTTGTGTGAAAAATGGTTTTAAATGTTCTTTTATAGTGGTATTTTTATAATTCATTTAGATGGGGCTCTCTAATCTTTTGAGATGACCCTTTTCCAACTTCTGAATATTAGAAAATAGTCATTAATTGGTGAGAGGACACTATTAGCAAGGTGTAAAATAGTGGGGTTCTCTATTTTCCTAAGGGTATGATTTACTAAGTTGAAGGTGTAAGTCAATTTTAGAGTGAGATTAGACTATCGAATAGTCTAGATAAAGACATTTTGAATTGATTTGGGTTGTGTGAAGGAGTGATTCATCATGAATAAAGTGAAATAATTTGTTAAAAATCCCTAGAATATGTCATGATCCAATTGTGTCAAAAGAGTGGTCACAAATTTACCATTTTAGCTTAAATTTTAATTTACATGTCCACCAAGTTAGATATGGAGTTGGATTTTAGTTATTTTTACCACTCTAGGCCATCACCAGAGAAATTTTTTACTAGTAACTAGAAGTGGAAAAGGTACTGAGCTTAGTCTAATATTTATAAATTTTTAAAAATGCCTTAAAGTGCAAATCATAATCGGTGGATCAATTATATTGTTTGATCGAATGAGTGATTCCACCTATGTCAATGTTTTTAATTTGAGGGGCTAAAGGCTCATTTTGGATATCTATGGTGGCTTTACTATGAAGTGATGGTTTTGGAATGAGATTAACTTGAGAATATCTAAGTGGGATGGGAGGCATTTTGATTTGTCACTCCCCACTAAATTTGTTGAGGGATATTTTTCATTTATAAAAGTTGGTTTTTCATTTTCATCATCTGAACACTATTGCTAGCTTGACTATTATCCATTTGGTTATTTTCTTATAATATGATTTGATAAAGATAAATAATTTTTTGATTAGAATTGGAGGGTTTAGTATCATGTTGGGATGAACTATACATGTCATTAACATTAACATGGGAACTTTGGGTAGGATAGTGATTTAACTTTTTTGGGAATATTGGTGTATTATTCCTAATTTAGTTAAGGGTATAGAGTAATAAAATAAATAAATAAATATGAAATAATTAAGCTACTAATTTATATAATTTTATTTTAATTTTAATCTTTCTAAAAATAGTAATATAAGAGAGAAAATAAGACTTAGCTAGAAACTGACTGAGATGGCTGAGATAGAGTCTAGAATTCACTATGCAAGACTGGGACACTATCAAAAATTAGGTTTTTGGGTTCATTATATGATTGGATGGAATCACTAAAATAAAACACCTTGGATTTTTGTGTTATATTCCTCTTCTACTACTATTATCTAGAAGACTTGAGCTTTCTAGGTTTTGTTCCCTGTGTCCGTGTGAGCCTGGCTATGAAATTTTGACTATTGGATGTCCATGGAAATCCCTATAGAGCTGATTTATTCTTCAAACCTTAGACTTCATTATGATTTGAAAAAATTTAGGAAAGAGAGGGGGTTAGTGTGTGTAATATGCACTAAACATGTATCTACACCCCTTGTGTGGGCATGTTGCCTATATACCAATACTCCAAAGAGGGATCAAGCCATATGTAGTTCTCCCACTTGATGTGCTTTGTGTAATATTGTGTATGAAGATGAAAATGATAAAACTAGGTGTGTTTAAGGTGGCTAGGGACTGGTGTAATAATTTTAATAAGATTGTAGTAGTATTGGTTGGATGTATGTAGAGAATAGGGAAGATTTCCTTAGTAGTCTTTCTTGTATTCTTGCTTGCTTTATGATATTTGCCAACAACTTTCTAAATGACCTTTGAATGGGGGATTTTATAGGGTTATGTTGGTCATGGGTTGAATGTGTTCGCATTAGGCCAATAGGAAAAGGGATAATAACTAAAATAAACTAACCATTGGAGGTAAACATATACTTGGATAGGAGCACCAAAAGTGGACACTAGAGGGCCTAATGTTATAGTCCAAGTTGGGTGCTATAGTCCTGAGCTAAAAATACCTAAGGGGATAGATTTTTCATGAAAATATTAGTTTGGCTAATTTGGGATCAGGTTTGGAAGGTTATGGATGATTGGGAATCAGTGAAAAGATGCCTATGAGGGTCATAAAAGTAAGCAGGAAAGACCTATGAGTTAGGTGTCATAAGCCACACTCAAGTTACCATTTTTTGCATTTTATATGACCATATTTGCCGCCCCCCTTTATTCTAGTGATGTAACAAAGTGAAATACTAAGATAAAGGAAAAATATAAAGTGTGCCTAAATTTACTTGCAAGGGTGAAGCTCATAAAGCTGTGTGATGTTGGGTGTGCATAGAGAGAACATGTTGTGAAGTGTAAATCTATAAAATAAACCAAAGAGTAGATCAATTCTTACTAGATACACTATATCTAAAATAATAATTTACAAATTTAGGTAAGAGATAGAGGAAGAGAAAGGAATGAATGCACTTCATCGGGTATGTGAACCAATACAAAACTTGTTATGATGTTGAGTGATATTGAGTAATGTTAGATGATGGTGTACCAAGAGTAATATCATGAATAGAGTTGAGTGCTCAATTCCCCAAAAGTGGCACAAGAATGTAAAGGCTACCCCTTTGGTTCCATTGTCACCGACTAAGTGATGCTATGTGATCATACATGTGCTAATTGATGTTTGGACTATGTGTCTAATCCCTCTAAGTAGGTGGCTCAAGAATAAAAAGGCTAGTTAGTATTTTGGATCCATCATTGACCCATGAAGTGAATCTATGAATTGATACCAGTGTGAGATGTATGTCATATGAGATGGTAATTGAAGCCCATGAATGCTCTATAATCTAATAATGTGGCATGGATAGTCAAATGTATGCTAGAAATGAAACCACTCATAGCCACTCCAAAAGGTGGAGATTAGGATTTTATGAAAGCCACTCCAAAATTATGCCAATTACATGTAGATTTAATAAGGCACATAACTACTAAGAATGCCTACGTAATGTACTAAACTCAGAAAGAGAATAAGACAAATGTGGCATGCACATTACCCCTAATCACTAATGTCTATAAACATGGATTCTAATCTAGAATTTATACCAACTATTGTATCTAAAATTGGAAGTGAGAACCATCATGCTGCATATGATTCCCCCTATATCTATATTCTCTGAGCAAAAATGTATTAAAAATTATTGATTTTGAACTGGTCTAGATGTGATAAAACTATAGTTGAACCTACTTTTTTGCTTGTTTCTAAAAAATCTATTTTTTTTGTTGTTTGGATAGGAGCATCAAAAGCAAACACTAGAGGGTCTGACACTGTAGTCCAATCTTGGTGCTATTATCCTAGGCTAAATCTGATGACTATTCTTAAATTGTCACTGTCTACCTAGTTTGGTCTACCGAGTTTGAAGTTTGGTTATTATTCTGGGTGTTCTAAAAACTACTTTTTCAAATGTTAGGAGCTCTGATCTCTATGAAAAAACCCATATTTGTTTCCCCCTATTTTTAGGGTAGGAATAAGACCCTACAATGACTACCCTAAAAAAAAAGAGCCTTAAAAGTGTGTTCTGTTGTAAAGATACATGATATAACAATGATAATTGACAAGATATCTCAAGATATAACATGGTTTGTAATGAGAGATTGTTAGATCAATAGGGGTATGGATAGGTAGATATAACAATGTAATATCATGTGCAATGTACTAAATTAGAACTAGAAGTTTGGTTAGTTATTATTTATTAAAGAGGGATGGAGCATGATGTCTATCATGGCATCCAAAAAAACAAGGTAATGCATAATGTGGATCATGAAATTGCAAATAATTGAGAATCAAACAAGAAACAAGCACATAAGGCAAGAATCCATAAGCATACAAGAGTGGCTAGGGGGCCAATAAAACAATGGACATGGTCACATGTTACTCAAACTAGAAAGCAAACATACAAGTCATGTTCAAATTCCACATACACATATAATTGAAAAAAGCAAGGTTGACATGAAATCTATAATCACATAGAAGATTATAGGCAAAGGACATTGGCAAATGTCCCAAGGCACACACAATAGTAGAAGAAAAGGACATTGGTAAATGTCCTAAGGCACATATAGGAGAAAAAATAATAACTGAGAAATGTAATCACATCTAGTTACACAAATCAAGAAAGGAAAGCATGTAGAATACTAGAAATACAATCGCATCTAACTAATCAAAAAAAGAAGTGAAAGTATGCAAGACATGTAGTACAAGACTAGGTATATGCTAAGAAACACATAAATGTTATATACTAGAGTGTTGATAAAGTAATCTATGTAAGCTAGTAAGTAATGTACATCAACATGATAACTAGAGTGTGTGGTGTAGGAATGACATAACCTGGATGGTGATGGTATAGTCATGTAGAAGATGCGCCCAATGGGTATGTATATTGATGTGTGTCTTGAATGTATAAATAGGATGCCCCTTCAATGGGTAGAGTGAATCAATCAAGGATTTGTTTGTCACTACACACACTCAAATTAGATCAAGTGAAGCATGGTAATGTAGATAAATCAACAAACAATATCATAGAATAACAAATGTAAGTTTAGCATAGTACTAGAAATGTAAAGCATGGATAATGCATACAATTGAAATGTTTTTGTGTTTTTGAAAGTTTTTGTATTTTGAAATTTTGTATTGTTTTTATATTTTTGAAATATTTGAATGTTTCTAGATTTTGATTTATTTGAATGTTTTTAAATTTTTGGTATTTTTCTATATACAATCAATCATGAGGAAATTATGTACAAGAAAATTGAGAAACTATGTACAAGTAATTTGAAAGAAAATTATATACAAGTAATTTTGAAAAATTATGTACAATACAATGTGTGAAATGAAGTGTTAGACATGGAATCTATGTAGATGCATAATATTTAATGGATTTTTGAGTTTTTTTTCCTTCAAGTGAAGCTACACGATACACTTTAGGGATAAGTTTTTCGATAATAATGTATGGACTTAGCTAATTTGGTTTGAATTTTCCTTTGATTTCTTCTTTGGCATTGACATTATGAATATTTTCTTTGAGAATGAGATCATTAACTTCAAATTATCTAGTGTAAACTCATTTGTTGTAGGATCATTGTATACGTTGTTGGTAGATTTTGAGATGTTATATTGCTTGAATGTGTGTATGGTCTAACTGCTCAAGTTGGTGTAGATGTTTTTCATGATACTAGTCATTAGTGAGAATACCTTTAGAGGAGACACAAAGAGACGGTATTTCTAATTCCAATGGTAAAACTGCTTCTATGACATAAACAAGTGAATAAGGAGTGGCTCATGTGGACAAGCAAATGCTTGTGTGATAGGCCCATAATACAAAGACTAGTTGATTGTGCCGATCATCACTAAATTTGGTCACTATTGTGCTCAAAATGTTGTTGATGGTTTTATTGGTAGCTTCTACTTGACCATTTCTTTGTGGGTAATATGAAGTGGATAATAGTTTTTGATCTTATATTTTGTGCAAAATTTCTTGACAATTTTATTCTTGAATGATGTTACATTATTAAAAATTATGGTTACAGGTAAGCTGAAGCTTGAAATAATATGAGTCATGAGAAAGTTGAAAATGTCCTCACCTATAGTATATTGAAGTGGAGTGGCTTCTACCCATTTATTAAAGTTTTATGTAGTTGTGATTATGAACTTATGTCCATCGATAGATTTAGGGTTAATTTTTCTAATAAGATCAAATCCCCATAACATGAATGGCCATGTAAAGACAATAGGCTACAATTTTTGTGATGGTGCATGTTGTAAGTTACTATGTCATTGACATTTATTGCATAGTTTTGCATATTGTAAACATTCATCTTCCATGGTGGGCCAGTAGTACCCTTGTCAAAGCAATTTGTGTGACATGGATTTTCCAATGAAGTAACCACCACACTCACTATCGTGTATTTTTGTAAGATCAATTTTGTCTTATGCTAAAGTCAAACATTGAAGCAATTATCCATTGAAATATCATTTAAAAATATCTCCACCAATGATTACATAAAAGAGGCCTTGTTTGTGTAATTTGTATTTGTCATTTCATGAAAAAGTGTCTAGTGTAATAGATTTGTTTAGAAAGTTATAGATATCAGAGAACCATTCTAGAGTTATATAACTATGTGTAGTGGCTAAAATGGATAGTGCAATCAAATCCACATTAGATATTGATGGTAATTATAATATTTTAATTTTGAAAATAGCTTGATCTTCATTAATGTCGATAGGAATCAAAGATGTGGCAATCGCCATTATATCTATGTGTCGGTTATCTTTTCTTGGTATACTTTCTATAAAAAAGTAGTCAAATTGTGATGATAAACATTGTACCATGTTTCGGTATGGGATAATATTTTCTTCTTTTGTATAATAGACATCATTGACTTGGTTGACCATAAGTTGGGAACCACCAAAGATTTGAATAGATGGAATTTGGAGGGATTGGGTGGAAAATAGACCTAAGATAAGTTATTAATATTCTATGATAGTGTTGGTATAAGAGAAGCTTAATCGATATATAATAGGAATTTTATGACCAAAAGGATCAATAAAGGCAATGCTTGCCCCTACACCAGATGCACATTAAGAACCATCGAAGAACATGGTCCAAGTATTAGAATGAGTATAATAAGTAGTGAAATTATCTCTAAATGTGTCACAAATATTATTAGTGTCTAGGAGTGGTGTGGAAACCAAATGGTATGCAATTATTTGGCCCTTTATTGATTTCTATAGAACTATTTAAGTCAAACTCTGTTAATAACATGACCCATTTTATGATACAATCAGAGAGATGTTATTTTTCCATGAGAAACTTCAAGGGATTTTATTTCATGATAACATGAGTCTCATTATTTAACATGTAATGTTAAAGTTTTTATATGGCAAAAACTAATGCTAGACATAGTTTTTCTATTGCAAAATAATTTTTTTTGTAATCAACTAGTGTGTGACTGATATAATAAATTGCTCACTCAATATGTTGATCATCATGTTGTGTTAATATTTCTCCTAATGCATGATCCATTGATGAGATATATAGGAGGAAAGGTCTGTAAAGTATAGGTGGTACTAAAATAATTAGATTAAGAAGATATTGCTTGATTATATTGAGGCTTTCTTGATAGGCTTGGTCCTAGACAAAACTTGTATCTTTTTTTAATAATTAAGTGAATGACTGAGTTTTATCAACAAATTAAGCTACAAAATGGCATATTGTTTGGATCTTTCCTTGTAAGGATTAGAGTAGTTTTAGGTTTGTGAGAGGTAGCATGTCGATAATTGCTTTGACTTTCTTAGGGTCAACCTCTATGCTACATTGGGAAATAATGAATCCTTAGAGTTTGCTTGATGTAACTCCAAACACACACTTCTTTGGGTTTAATAAGATATGATATTGTCTGATTCATTAAAATATCTATCATAAATTGATGGTGTGACATTGTCATTGTTTAGATTTAACTAATATATCATTGACACAATCTTTGATGGTATGGTGAATTAAGTCATGAAATATATGCATCATGGTACATTGATATGTGGCTCTAACATTTTTTAATCCAAAAGGCATGACAATGTAATAAAATATTCCCTAAGGTATTGTAAAATATGTTCTCTCTTGATCTTCTTCGGTGATTTTGATTTGGTTATACCCTGCAAAGCGATCCATAAATGATAACATTTCATATCTAGTTGTGGAATCTATGATCATGTCAATGTTAGGTAAAGTAAAATCATCTTTTGTACATACTTTATTTAAATCTCAAGAATTGAAATAACACCAAATTTATCTATTGGGATTTACCATAGGGACTTTAAATCTCAAGAATCGAAAAAACACCAAAATTATTTATTGAGATTTACCACAAGGATGATATTGGAAACCCATTCAAGGTGTGTTACTGGTCTAATGAAGCCAACATCTAAGAGGCATTGGATCTCATCTTTGACTAAGAGAGCCACTTTAAGATGCATTTTGTGAATTTTTTATTTAATTGGTTTAGCATCTGAGTATAAAATAATTTGATGAACTACCATAGATGTATCAATTCTTAGTGTATCTGAGTAAAACCAAGTAAAGAGTTTTATAAAATATATTAAATTTTGATGAATATATGTATCCTCTTCCTTTCATAGAGTAGTGGCTAACAAGACAATATAAGGATCTTGATCAGTTCCAAAATTGAAATTAATGGTTTCCTTATTAAGCAATGTGGAGTGATCTAGTGTGTATGGGGTTGTAGGAATAGTATCATTTGAATCAACAGAGATGTCATGGGGATAATATAGATTTTATTTGTAGTACGCATGGGCATTTTTTCTATGAGGAAACCTATTTTTATGATAGAAAGATGGGAGGTCCTCATATGATCCAATAAATTATAGGAGGGATTCATCATTAGAGAATTCATCTAATGTGAACATATCTAGTGAAATTGTATCATTGATAAGATCAGGATAGACCAATGGCAATGTATAAGTGTGATTCATTGTATAGTCAATATGTGTAATGGGTGGATAAAATTTTATGTGCTTTGAAGTGGTGGGAGAAGGTTTATCATGAAGAAGGGTAAGCTAATATCCTATCCCTTGCCTTCCATGTTGTGTGGATGCCTCGATAGGATTGATGATTCCTTGTTCATGTTTCACAAAACCTTTACCATGATATCCCATTTGATTAATACATTTAAGTGAAAAAGGGAAATTAAATTGATGATTTTGTGTTAGTTTTATTACTGAACTTGGAATTATCTAATATGTTGCATGATTTGAGGGTGCACTATGAGTAGATGGTTGTGTAGGTATATTGCTAAGATTAAAGTGTGGAATATAATTCTATGGAGATTGGGCAACTTGGTAGTATTTAAAAGGTTCATTGTCTACTGGGCATGTGTATATGTAGCATTTGTGACTAAATTTTAAACAATCATGGAGTGTAGAAGGGATGACATGCATATCATGAATCCAAGGCTAACCAAGTAATAGATTATAATTGAGATCATTTGGCATGACTTGACAAGTATTTGGTAGTGTCTTAGGCCTTAAGGTAAGATTGAGTGTTATTTTACCCATGAATTCCTATGGGATGTTGTCAAAACCTCTGATGTTCATGTCAAAATGGTCTAAATCTTGAGGTTGTATATTAAGATGTTTAAGAAAATAAATGTTGTAAATTTTGAGTCCTAAACCATTATCAACTAATACTCTTTTAAACCCCACATCATTAATTCTTAATTGAATATATAGAGGTATATGTTTTTCAATGATGTTTCATGGGGGTAAATCCTTATTTTTAAAGGAAATATGCTCTTCAGTCCATTGCATTGTGTTGAGGGTAGAGGCAACATAAGTTGGTTCAATGGAAATAGGAATTATAGTATTACAAAGGGCTACATATAATACATCTTTGTAAACATATAATCACTAAAGGATCTTGAGAACTAAAATTTTATTGGAAGGGGTGTTAACCTAAGTTATAAAGCTATATCCATGGGTGTAATCAACCTACCTGTCTTCATAAACTCGGGTGATATAATGTACTACATGGTCTACTATAGGCATAGAGATAGTAGTAGGTACAAGATAAGATCTAGATGTATCAAGAAGGAAGGGAGGTTGGATAAATATACCCACTAGTGTTTTTTTATGTCTAGTAGTGATAGGGAAATGCTCAAAGGTAGCCAATGAGTTGTATGCATCTAGGTAGAAATCATGAATGTGAAATGAAATGTATGAAATTGGAGTTATAATTTGTATAAAAATATGTTTATAAAGAGAATTCCACATGATAGATATCAATTTTGGGATAGAAAGCATGAATTTGTGCATGAATGCATAAGAAAATTTGGCATGTGCTATGACATTTGTAATGTGTTTAGCATGATAAACTTGAAAAAAATTCCATATGAGAGATAGAAAGCATGAATTTGTGCATGAATCCATAAGAAATTTTGGCATGTGCTATGACATCTATAATTTGTTTATCATGACAAATTTGAAAAAATTTCCATATGAGAGATAGAAAGCAAGAGATGAAACCTTGTATTAAAAACAAGTAAACTTTGCTTTGAAGGAGAGGTATCTTGCTATGTTTAACAATGACTTTCTTAATATCATCCCATATTATGAAAAGTAAGCATGAAAATCAAAGAATGAATATTTGTATTATCATATGGTAAACTTCATCATTCATGTACATGATAGGACCAAGTATGGTCTCCTTATTATTTTCTAAAAATGCAAGAAATATTTGAAAATAAGTGAGATCGATTTTTGAAATCTGATTTTAAATGTAAGGTGATACCTCTAGAAGAAAATAGGAGCTAGTACATGAAACTTAAGGTTTTGAATGAAATTATTTCAAAATTACTAAGAATTTTAAAATTTGAGGAAAAATTTTTGATTTAAATATGTAAGGTAAAAATTAGAAAAATATAGGAAAAATAATGGAGAAAATACTAGGACCTAATATGGGCAACTAGGGTTTAAAAGAAAAATATTTTTAAATTACTATGAAATTTTAAAATTTAATGCTAATTTTTTATTTTATTATGTAGGTAAAAAATCAAAAAAATATAGGAAAAATTAGTAAGAAATTTACCCTAGGGTTTTATGCGTAGACAAAGTAAGTTGGGTTCACCAAATGATTTAACTTTTTTGGGAATATTGGTATATTATTCCTAATTTAGTTAAGGGTTTGGAGTAATAAAATTAGTAAATAAAGATGCAATAATTAAGCTACTAATTTTTATAGTTTTACTATAATTTGAATCTTTCTAAAAATAGTAATAAAGGAGAGAAAATAAGACTTAGCTAGAAACTGACTGAGATGGCTGAGATAGAGTCTAAAATTCACTATGCAAGACTATGACACTATCATAAATTAGTTTTTGGCCTTAATTTTATAATTGGATAGGAGAAATTAAATAGGACACCCTAGGTTCTAGCACTATAGTCCTCTTCTTCCACTATTGTCTAGAAGACCTAAGATTTTTGGGTTTTATTCATTGTGTCTGTGTGAGCTTAATTGTGAAATTTTGACTGTTGGATGTCTGTAGAACTCCTTGTAAAGATAATTTAGTCTTAAAAACCTAGACTCCATTGTGATTTGACAAAATTTGGGAAAGAGAGGGGGTTAGTGTGTGTAAGATGCAATGAACGTGTATCTATACCCCTTGTGTGGGCACATTACCTACATACCAATACTCTAAAGAGGGATCAAGCCATATGTAGTTCTCCCACTTGATGTGCTTTATTCAATAGTGTGTATAAAGATTAAAATACTAAAAGTGGGTGTGTTTTAAGTGTCTCGGTACTGGTGTAAGGATTTTAATAAGCTTTTATATGTATTGGTTGGTTGTATGCAGAGAATAGAGAATATTTCCTTAGTAGTCTTGTTTGTATTCTTGTATGCTTTTTGATAGACAGATAAAGGAGAGGCCCAACATGTTAGTAGTAATATTAGTCATGGTGGATACATAAATAAATGAGGAAGATGAAAATTTATTTACCCCAATTCCTAGATAAAATTTATAAATAAGGGAAGGATGACATTCTATGTGAGGTCCCACAATGAGATGATAGACAATCACAGGGTCTTTACCCTTGTGTTTAGGATGTGCATGGAGATATATTACCATCTCATATATATAATAAATGTCACCTTATTCTTAAATCTCATGGTATTGAAGTAGGTGAGCTCATCTAGAAGTAATAGGATTGTTATATGGATCATAGTTTTAAGATCTAGTGTAAACCACATGACAATTTCTTGCACTTTGATCTTACGTCATGAAAAATTATAAGGTATGTAGGTTATTTTGGAGATCGTATGGGGATTAGTTAGTTCTATATCATTATGATTATTATAAAAACCTTGGAATTTATAGTGGGTTTTATTTTTAGGTTGGTCAAAAATGTATTATATAGTGGAAGAGAAAATGTTAACTAAACCAAGTTGGTTGATGTAGTTAATTACATAGGAATGTTATAAACAGACTATATCAACCTAGTTGATATAGTTGGGAACTGGAACTAGGGATAATCAAATTATATCAGGATGACCAATAGATTATGGTCATAGTAAAGAACTATATTAGTTTGATTGATATAGTTAGAAGTAAGATGGTAAAATTAAAATGTATAGGGTTGGATGATGTAGTCAGGTAGACACACAGGTATGTATCAGTATGGCTGATAGATGGGAAAAAATAGATAATTATATCAAGTTGTCCATTGTATTTTTCACACAATAAAAAATGTTATTGGGCCAAATAATACAGTATCCAAGATAATAAATCTAAAATTTAACTAATTATTTTTAAAATTTAAATAAGTAGCTATAACTATAAAAATGTGTGTTTGACTTTTAGGATCTCATATATACTACTCACAGACATAAATAGTGAACATGGACATGAATAAAATAAATATATATGATTTCACCAACCTGTATTCACATCATCCTACCTATGAGGTCCATTGAGAGTAACTTTATAGGTCTAAAAACTTATTGGTTCATTACAAAATAAAATGATTGGAAGGCTTCCTAAAGGTTGAAAATAGAACACTAGGTATTTATTATATAATGTGAGGTACATGGAAACTAAATTATGTATATGGTGCTATATAATGGCTTGAGTGCCATGGAAGTATGGATTACACCACAACTCAAGTAAAATTGATGACTACTTGACCCATAATGATAACTCCTATTAGTCTTAAAACTGTTGGAAAATAGTTTATAGGAAATCAAATCTAAAATAAAGATGAAAATATATTAAATCAAAATCAAAATTTGCAACATGTAATGAATTAAATAAGAAAACATATCACTATCAAGTTGGTTGATACAACTAAAATCTAAAATAGATTAAACATGACTATATCAGGTTAGTTGATACTGATGGGAACACATACAAAACCATATTAGGATGACCAGTACAGTTGAACTATAAAATTTATGATGGTTTAAAAGATTTTTCTAAGAATCAAGAAGGAAAAACATGAAAATTATACAACCAAAGGAGGGATAAGATTCATGTTAGGGTCACTAGAATGTAACCATGGGCTAGGATAACCTAAAACTATGCTCTTTCTCATAACATAATATGACTCAAATAAGGTCAATCAAATAGAGCATGCATATGCTATGTTGATCAAGTAAGGACCAATGATATTTGTAGATATGAAATAGAGTAACCTAAAACTCAAATTCTAAAAGGAAAGGATTCTAAATCCTAAGCCTATGACACAAAGATATATATCTCACTAGAACTCAACAAAAGTAAATGATTTAACTATGATTGTAAAGATGCAAATAAAGTAAATGGTTGTAAATGGTAAAAAATAAATCAAATTATGAGATATATTATTGTAAAATGGGTAAGCTAAAATGGTCAACTAAATGGGGGTTTGTGTAACCTAAGACGATTAATGGAAAGCTTTACTATATATGTATGTATGTATGTATGTATACCATTTTATTTAGTATAAGGAAGAGCCTCAACAAGGATACACACATGCATACAAATAATAATAATAACATTTAATCTACTAAGTAAAGTAAATAGTATAGGGATAAAAATAATTACATTGGGGTGGACTCATCGATGCTTCAATATCCCCTTTAGCCAAAGTGGATATTTGCAATAGGTCGTATAGTTTAAAGACCTCTAATGGTTGGATGAATACTTAGATATCCTTAGTTAATAACTCGTAATGACCTCTTATGTTAAGCTTCAATGACACCACAATAAAAGACCTCCAAGATCATGTTCTAAACCCTTTAACTCTCCCAAATACTTCCTTAGGGAAGAAATATGAGTGCAAGCTGAGTATATAAATGTGATCTATATCATTAAAAATTAAATATGACCAATATATATGGTTAAAATACCCAAAACAAACCCTAAATACTAATCCAATAGTATCATCTAGATTGATATAGTTGGAAGATGTCAGTTGGCATAGTATGGTACCAACCAAGACAATACAATAAAAATATTAGAAGACATATAACTATATCAAGCTAGATGAAGGATAAAGAGAAAAAACAATAAGAAATACCAATCCTATATCATAGGATATATGGAATTTACAAATTCTAGATAAGAATTATATGGAAGGAAAAGACAAATAGAGACTTATAAGAAATTAGACTAATAGTAGTGATGGTGTAACATGATAGAATGGAAACATCTTTGGAAAATTACCACAAGCCAATCCCACCCCATTATTGGTATACCTTTAATGGTGTTCACTCAAAAAGATAGATTCAGTAACAAGCTACTAAAAGAGAAAGTATAAATAAAGTGATAAAAGTTAAAATATTGTGTGTATACACTTTGGGCTTGCTTCCTTATCTTATAGGATCTTATGATTTTCTGGGGGATGAATTATAAAATAAGGAATTTTAATTAATTTGGATCATTTTAACCAATAATTTATCATAGCCTAATTTCCACATATAGAATATCATTTATTTTTTTCAATACTTCAATAGGATGTAAGTTTTCTCTTCACACTAGTTTGTATATTTTGGAATTACAAATAATTGCTCGATAGTGGTGAATTTTCAATATATTAATTGTTAATTATTTAGTTTTAATATGTTGTGTAAGCCTATTATAATATAATTATAAAGTCCATATGATTTATTTCTATTTAATTCATTAATTTCTTAGGTCACTCAAGTGTATTATGTGTATGATTCTTGGCATATTTTGAGTTAATCTTGGAGTCAAATATTAAATCTATTATCACATTTTCTCCTTTCCATTATGAGTGTTTATGTAAGGACATGTAGAATATACATGAGATATAATTTATTTCATTTTTATTAGCTTTTTGTTTCATTTGTGTTTTCCCAATGGATAAGGCATGTTTATATAGGATAATTTGATCAGATCCTTTTATATAACTTTTTTCCTACCTATCCTTTTGAGAATTAAGAGTTTAAAAGCACATATCATATAGAAATTCTCCATTGTT